>PVLD010006794.1:0-15657 GCA_004027595.1 Dinomys branickii | reverse complement strand
CAGTATTCTTTATTCACAGAAATGCCATAGGTATAGGGAAAGGTCATTACTCTCCCAGACTAGCCACTGAAAGAAGTAATAGGTGCCTCTTTTCTTGTGCTTCTATACACTCAATACACCAGATCTTCCTCACAGATTGCCTCCAATTTTCACCAAAACTTTGCTAGTTAGGTATTATTTCCATTTTAGAAATATAAAAAGCAGAAAGAAAAAAAAGAAACATAAAAACCAGGATGAGGGCTTTTAAGTGATTAGCAAAGCAAACAGCAGAGAGCCAAGTTCCAAGTTGGCCCAGCTCTTGGGTATTCCCCTGCATTCTAGTCTGTCCCTTACATTACAGTACCCCATGCTGATCTACTTACTGTGTGACAAAAGTAATGGCCTTCCCAGAGCGCCCAGCTCTAGCTGTTCGACCTACTCGATGAATGTAATCCTGCAGCAAAAGGGGTAAATACATTCAGGTTATATGGATTATAAGTAAACAACTATGTATGTAAAGTCTTACAGTAAACCTATCAAAGAAAATAGGCCAGGCATTCTGAGAGGCTAAGATAGGAGGACTGCAATTATGTCCAACATGGGCAGGTTACCAAGACCCTGCAAAAAGGTGGGTTCAATCCCAGCACCACACCAAAAATAAATAAATAAATAAATAAAGGGCTGGGGATATAGCTCAGTGGTACAAGCACCTGCCTGCCAAGCACAAGGTCCTGAGTTTCCTCCCTGGTACTGCAAAAAAAAATTTTTTTAATTTAAAAAAATAAAAAAAATTATAACCTGTCAGTGTTTTAGCCAGGTGTGGTGGTCCACGCCTATAATCCCAGCACTCAGAGGAGGCTGAGGCAGGAGGATCATTGTGAGTTCAAGACCAGCCTGGGCTACAAAGTGAGCTCAAGGCCAGCCTGAATTGCATAGTGAAACCCTGTCTCAAAAAGACCAAATGGGGAAAATTTTAATCTTAGAAAACTAAGGAATTTTAGAATACAAAATATATAAAATAGACACACATAAACATAGAGGCAACATGATAAAGAGCTAGAGGTTTTACCACATGCCAGCTAGTTTCATCTGCAAACAACATAACCTCTCTGAACCTTGATTTTCATTTATAAAACAAGGAGAGAAATACATGCCCAAACATAAAGGTTACTGTGAAAATCAAATGAGACAGCACCTTATCTATAGCTGTTAAATATGAAGCCAAGAGATACACAGTTCTCAAGTAGGGGTGACTGTGTCATCCCCAGGGGACATCTGGTAATGTCTGGAAACATTTCTGGCTGTCACGATGCAAGAGCGTGGGATAGTGAGTAGAGAACAGGAACACTAAGCATACTGCATGCAAGGAACAGCCCCACCACATGAATTCATTGCCCCAAACGGTGATGGTGCCAAAGTTGAGAAACCCTGAGATTCACTAAGAACCAAATGCTGTCACTGCTCAAGAAAAGAGATGACACATCTAACAACTGCCTCTCTGGATGACAGCATCCCACATCTACCTCTCCTTGGCTACTTTCACTCACATTTCCTGATGTTACCTACACGGCCTGTGCAAGCTGATAAGAATGAAACAAGGGCTTTGATACTTAACTAATTTAAGGACAAAAAACTGTTCTAAGAAAACATTTAAGGAATAAACTTTGAGACTAGAATATCAGGTTAGCAACAGGACCCACCTTCGAATGAGTTGGAATGTCGAAGTTGACAACTACATCCACATGAGGGATGTCCAAACCTCTGCTTGCAACATCGGTTGCTAGAAGGATCGAACGAGCCTTGGCCTTAAACTTATTAAGAGATCCTAGGCGCTTGCTCTGAAATGATGAAAAACAAATGAGAACTCTCTAATAGGTGGAATCTAAAAAAGGCAGGAAAGTAGAAAGTAGACTACTAGACAAAGAGAAGGGACAGGGTGTAGGGAAACAGCAGGATGGATATAATCAAAATACATGCAGTGAAACCCAGTATTAACAGGAACTAATAATAATGGGAAAAATGGGGAAAACTATAATCTTGGAAAACTAAGGAATCTTAAAATGCAAAATGCATAGAATAGACACACTAAACATAAGAACTAAAAAAATTTTTAAACATTTTTTTCCCTTTAAATCCAGAATAGAGCTTAACAAGTCAAAAAAAGTAGAGAAGCAATAAAAAATACTTCACAATTAGGCTGCAAATAGTAATGCAAAATAGATTGTTTAACATGACAAAAACATAATTGGAAAATAACTTAATGAAGTCTTTAGAGACCAAAGAATCACTATTACCACTAGATTAAATAAATCAATGTAAAAGCTTGCAAGCCAACTACCTATAAAGTACTCTTATCTGTGCCTCTTCTTGTCCTGATAAAGCAAAGTAAGCTTTCAGAGCAACCATTCAAAGCCCATAAAAGGAGAACATGCATGAAAACCAGCATGAGTGCCATATGTCCTCATTGTACAACTCTACTATGAGAAGACATGCTACCAGTTCATGGCCAATGATGCGAAAGAATCCTTACCTGACTCATCTGTCCATGGAGAGGGATGGCTGTGAATCCAAGATTTCGGAGTAGCAGAGCTGTTCTCTGAGTATTGTTACAGGTGCTGCAGAATATCATAAAGGAATTTCCAGCCAATTCATTTAGAATATAAACCAGGTAGGTATCCTAAGTTACAAACCCAAAACAAGATATGTAATTGAACCCAAGAGACAGAGATCTTACGCATTAAGGGAAGATTAATATACAGGTGCCTCTTATCCACTAGCTGCCAGCCTTGCACATCTTAACCAGGACTGTGACCTGTGTGCAAACCACGTGTCCCCAGCACAGCCTGAGGTCTAGCCCTGGGAAAATGGAGCTCAGCAACCAGAAGTCATTATACTAAACCACAAAATTAGGGACTTCTTTTACCAAAAAAAAAAGGAAGAAAGAAGAAAGGGAGGAAGAGAGAAAAAGGAAGGAGTGAGGGAGGAAGGGACGATGGAAGAAGGGGGGGGGGGAGAAAGAAAGTAACAGAGAAAATACACATAATAAGCTAAGAAAAAACTACCTAAGGATGGGGCTGGGAAGTAATTACATCATTATATTAGGACTTCAACACTGTGGTTTAATATGCTATGAATTCCTGGAATGTCTGACTTATCTGCAATAAATATAAGCACAATATGCAGCCTACAGCAAACAGAGGGGCCTCCACCTTTATCATGGCTCTCAGCTAATCAAGAGTTGACACACTTTCAGATGCTTTGGTGAGAAAAGGGAGAGGCAGGAATGATCAAAGTAAACACTTTACCTTGAATTTAGAGGGAATAAAAATATAATATTGTTGTAATTTCTCAACTGTCTGGTATTTGGAAGAAACAGCACATTTCACAGGATTCTTCAAAGCTGCTCGCTGAAGTTTTTGCACCTAAAATAGGAAAACATCAATAGTACATTACTTCCTAAATGTTGCTAGCTTTATTTTTATGTATTTTTACTATTGTTTTAATGTATCAATTTTATAAAGACAGAAACAGATGTCCAAGCAAATTTCACCTTCTTGGTCATGGTAGCAGAGAAGAGAAATGTTTTCCGGTCTCGGGGGATCACTTTCAAGATCTTGTCAACCTGAGGTACGAGGAGGAAAAGGATGCCAATGTGATATTTGACCAGACACCTGCAAATCTGCACTGTGAATGAGGTAGAGACTAAGATACTAAATACACCACTGTGAAGATTTGAGACTCAAAAATCAGTTCAGTCCAGGGCTGGAGGTACAGCTCAGTGGGCTAAGTGCTTGCCGCTGAGCACTAGGGCCCTGAGTTCGATCCCCGGTCCCGGGGAAAGAAAAAAAAAAAAAAATCAGTTCAGTCCAGCTAGAATTTACTATTTATATACCATATCAGATGCTATCAAGAACACAATAACGCCATTCAGATAATAAGTTTAAATTAGTAGACTGAAGCTAAGCTAAGAGAAAGACCAAGAACATAATGATGAGTGGGTTATCAAAGAAAAAGAAGGTATTGCAAGGTGTACAGAAGAGGTCTGAATTAAACGTGTGGAAGGAAACACTGTCCTTGAGATTTCTCATCTCTGAAATGCCGAGGCACTGACTGTGGGAAGGAAGAGCACCGAGAATGGACAAGGCCGGGAGAGACACCGTGGCTCCCGAGACTGATGCAAAGCTTTCCATGGAGTGGGGAGTAGCCGGGTGTGGTGCTGCAGCCTGTAATTCCAGCACTCGGGGAGGATGAGGCAAGAGGATTACAAATTTGAGCCCAGCCTGGAGCCACTTAGTGACTTACTAAGACCCCGTCTCAAAAACAAAAAACGGGGTTGGGCATGTAGCTCAGTACACAGGCCCTAGGTTTAATCTCCTATACAGCAGAAATCAAAAATAACAACAACAATAAAACATGGGAGCAAAGAGCCAAATTTAGAAACAGGGAGTCTGAGATGGTCTAGGAAGAAGAAATGTTAAAAACTCACCTCTGTCTCAAAATCCATGTTCAATATCCGGTCTGCTTCATCCATGACTAAGTACTTGAGAGCTCTTAAGTTGAAACCTTTCGTGTTTTCCAAGTGGTCAATCAATCGGCCAGGAGTCGCTACCAAGACAAGGTTAGGAGAAAAGGCACCGTTCCAGGACAAGAACGAAACTGATCTACCACTCTCACACAGCCCCCAAAGTAAGAAATTTAAAAATTCAACAGGTTACAGAAACCTACTGCTCAAAGTCTTTCCACCCCTCACTGGTAATTTTTCTCCCGTTCACCATTGCTGGTGTCTCTTACCTTCCTCAGTGACTCACCTATTACTATATGTGGTTTTTTTGCCAAGGCCAAAGACTGGGACATTGAATCGATGCCACCCACAATCACAGCTACAGAAATAAAAAACAAGTATAGAGAAGAGATCCCTAACTTTCTCCATACACCAGTGATCCTCTTTTAAAGTCAGTGCTGTTTCTACTCCCAGTCGCGCTGCCCTCACCAGTAACGCCTCTCCCAAAGCCGGAACCCACCCTCAGCTCCCAGGTGAGCAACTCTTGCCAACAACACCGTCTCCCACTCTGCCTTCACACTCACTCTCCTCCTGGGCACTTACCGCACTGCACTCCAATCGAGGACCCCAGGGCTTCAAACTGCTCTGAGATCTGAAAGGCCAGCTCCCGGGTGGGGGTGAGAACCAGGGCAAACAAGCGCTGGGGCGTCTCTAGCAGCGCATTCAGAATGGGCAAAGCAAAGGCCCCTGTTTTTCCAGAACCAGTTTCTGCCAGCCCAATGATATCACGACCTAGAAGAGAAAGAAAACACCTAATATAGAGATTCCCTCTGAGTTCTTCAACACGATGCTGGCACAAGAAGCTGCTGAAGAAAATACTTGATGGATCAGGGAATGAGGAAACCTGAATAAAGAGAGAAAAGAGGAGGTTTGTGTCCTAGACAAATTCAAAATCCAGGGATGAGGGAGACAGCGCACCAACAGGTGACAATGTGATAGGGTTTTAAACCAGGATACACTGGAGTACACAAAAGAGTAGCTGCCGCCCTGACGAGCCCAGCTCACCTGGAAGTGAGCACAGGCAGGTAGGGTTCACCTGCAGGAGGAGAAAGGCAGGGCTCTACGAACACCGCATGCAGAGGGAGAAACGTGCTGTGCTGTGGCTGAGCAGAGGTGTTATAGGGGCAGAGAGGAGACAATGAGGGCAGACAGGAAGCTCACAAGCCACGCCAGCGTTTTTGATAAGCAAGGCATTTCACAATCAATGATTTTGTTTGTTTTTGCCGTGCAGAGAATCATACCAGGGCCTCGCTCGCGGTAGGCAAGTGCTCTACCACTGAGCCACATCCCCTTCCTTTATTTGAGTCAAGGTCTCACTAAGTTGCCCAGGCTGGCCTCAGCCTCCTTGGAATCCTGCCTCAGCCTCCCAAGTAGCCGAGGTTAGAGATGTAGCCATCACACCCAGCTTCAACATTATCCTTTAGGAAGATACACTCTAGGCTGGATGACGTACGGACGCCCAAGGAGCTCCACAGCAATGCCATTTATACTACCTAGGCTGAGAGAAAGACCCAAGCAATCTCAGAACAGACAGCCATGGTTTGTTACCCCCCACTTAAGCCACAACTTGGAAAATTAACTCCCAAGCCAACACCACTATTTCTAGGCTGGTCACAGCCCATAAGGGCACAGTGCACTCAAACATGACCACCTTTTTCCACAGTTGCTGCTCTCTCTGAGCAGTTATGGAGAGGACAACCACACGCTACACTCCTTCTCTGGGAAGCAACCTAAACATGACTGCTCCTTGTCACCAGAGATTACTCCAACAGGATAAACAAGAGCTCACTAGGATATTGGCCATAACTCGGGAGACAGGATGGTGGTCCAAAGTGGGTGAGGCAGTCAGTCAGGAGGAGGGTTTAGTAAGTTAACAAAAGGAACCAGGTGCAGCAGTGTACACTTTGTACCCACAGCCATCAAGAGGCTGAGACAGGACTGCTTGAGCCTCACAGTTCAAAGACAGCCGGGGCAATGTACTGAGACTCCACTTCAAAAACAAAAACAAAAGAGGAAATGTGAATTCAAGTTTTTAGTATGCGAAATTCAAAAACCAAAAACTGAGATAGAGACTACGGAAAAGTAGCGACAAGGAGTAAAATAATGACTCTGGTTGGGTCACAGGGAACTTGTAGTTCCCACACTAAGTCGAGAGAAATAAAGAGAAAACTACAAGCTAAAATACGGACTGGGAGCCAGGAGCTTCTGACCACCAGTGTGCCTCTGGCAGTGTCTCTTACTGTAACAAGTTTGCTTTTTTCTTAACGTAAACATTCACTGTGCCTTTCAACCATGTCTTCTCTATACAGAGATGCAAAATACAAATGAGACCAGGCGTGGAGTAATGGTACAAAGATTACAGAAACAAATGACAGCCCAGGAATGACACTTCTGATTCACCTACTCATGGTAATGTCCTCCATGGTCGTAGAGTAAGCGACCGTGAATTATGTGAGAAATAAATTTCGGTGTAAGCTAATGATTTCCCAAGTTTTTTTATTCCTCAACCGCTTAAGGTTCTGCCATGATACCCTGAGGGGCACTGGGGCACTATGACATGTCCTCTTTCCCGTCCAAGGAAATCATAAAATGTGAGGAGTACATAAAAGACTTAGGCTGTACAAGGGCTTAACTTGCTTGAGTGCCAAGCCACTGTGCAGTGCCCACTGCCAAGAGCTAAGGTCCGCACTGCTTTCTGTTTTTATGATTTGCCCAGAGCAACCGTTAAGATTTTAAAACGAATCAAGGTCTCTGTGTCATGCTCTTCTTCCTCTCAAAACCCCTAAGCCTTTTTGGTGATAACATTTATGTAGGAAACATCAGAATCCATAAACACCTTGAGAACACAGTAAATCCCACCATAGCCCACCACAGTGCTGACACTGAACAGAGGCGCTGGCATGTGGCGCCATTAACGACCTGAAGCCCCCAGAGGACAACTCTAAAGGCCTCTGAGATGGAGATAAATGATACAAGACGCATGGGAAGGAACTCATCCTCAAAAGCCATCAAAAGATGATCATTCATAATAACCCTTTGGGACACAGGGCCAAGCGCACAGGGTTTTGAGTGACAAGATTCTATATTCAAACCCTAACTCTGGCAGTGGCAGGCCTCGTCAATAAAACAGACACGTCCCCTTTCAGTACTGCTTGAAGGTTTCAGAACGGACACCCGGGGAGCAATAACTCTGCAGACACTGAGACCACAAGTAATCCCAAAACCAAAGTTAAATGTTAACTAAATATAACAACAAAAAACTGTTAAGATTATTTCAACCCAGGCATGGTGGCATACACTTGTAATCCCACCCCCTCATGAAGCTGAGGCAGGAAGATCTTGAATTCAAGGCCAGCCTAGAATACAGTAAGACCCTGTCACAAAACAAAAATAGAAGATAAAATAAAGAACTATGTACTAGTCAACTCTATCCAACCATATTTGAAATTAAATCCTTCCAACTGAACCACTGGGGAAATTACTTTTCCTCCTCTTCCCTTTTTATATCAGACATGTCTTAACCCCACTGCCTAGACACTTTGCAATAACCTTGATTTCCTTCCTTCTGCCTTCTCTTTGCCTGAAGCAGATAGAGAATCATGATGCTTCTTTTTCTGGCATCTGTCTTTCCCACTCTCAATACCCTCCACTACCCATTATTTACTGCCAAAATTGCTGCAATGACCTCCTAACTGGCTGCCCAGCCTCCAGGTTGTTTCTAAATTATTTTACAGAGCTGAGATTCACATTCCAGGCACACGGCTCTCAATGATTTCACTCTCCTGCCAAGAAAGCAAGCTCCAAAGGAGCTCCACTGACTGTGAAACAAAGACCAAATCCCCTGCCTGGCTGGCATCAGGGCCATAACCCGGCCCCGTCACATCACTGCACTTCTTCATCACTCTGCGTCAGCTGCTTACAGTTCTCACAGGGGTCCCTTTTCCAGCCTCCCTGGCTTTTTTTTTTTCTTGCTCTTCTCTGGGACTAGAAAGTCCACTCATATCTGAACATCTAAATACTTCTACACTCAGTCTTCACGGTTCACCTCAAAGGCCTTTTCAACCTCCCCAATCTAACAATAAAATGAAATTCACCTTCTCTAAATCTGTTCCAATTACAAGGCACTCTCCCACGGTCAATTCTGAATGTAACAACGTTCCTATGTCCATCTACCTTGTCATAAATTTATGATTTATAATTTTCCCCTTGCTAGACTGGAAATTCTTGGAGAAGGCAGATTCAACATTCAGTGCTCTGATACTAAATTCTCAGTACCTAACTTACTATTTATGGAAGGAGAAAATGGAATCATGCAGAGTAAGTCTAATCCCTTTTCCATGTAACAGCTTCAATCATTAAAGCCCACAATCACCATAGCCTATCCCCTTACTCTTCTGTAGACCAAATGCATTCAGTTTAATTCTTTGTGACTTTTTTTTTTTGGTGGTATTCAGGATTGAATTCGCTGTACTCCACCACTAAGCTACATCTTAAAGCCTCTGGGGTTTTTTTTGTTTGTTTGTGGGTTTTTTTGTTTTTTTGATATAGGGTCTCAATATGCAGTTCAGGCAGGCCTTGAGCTCACTTTGTAGCCCATACTGGTCTCCAACTCGCAACGATCTTCCTGCTTCAGCCTCTAGTGCTGGGATTACAGGCGTGTGCCACCACACCCGGCTAAGCCTCTATTTTTTTATTCTGAGACAGGGTCTCACTAAATTCCCAGGCTGGCCTCAAACTTGCAATTCTTCTGACTCAGCCTCCCTACTACTGTAGTTGGGATTACAGATGTGTTCCACTGTGCTGAACTTTGTCTTGATATTGTATGTCTTAGTTACTTTGCTTGTCACCAGGACACAGTACCCAACAGCCACAACTTAAAAGAGAAGTTTACTCCAGTTCACAGTTTGTAGAGGATTCAGTCCATAGTTGGCTGGCTCCAAGGCAGGATAGCTTGGCAGAGGGACATAGCAGATGAGAGCTGCTCACAGCATGGTGGATAGGAAGCAGAGAGGAAAGCGAAGAGCTGGGGAAGAAGAAACAGTATACCCTTCCAGGCCACACCTTCAGTGACCCGCCTCGTCTGACCCCCACCTCCTAAACTCAAGCCAGCTATAAGGCCCCACAATCCAGTCACCTTCTAAAAGCCCCACCTTTGAATCCATAGGCTTTGGGGGGCAACCAGATATAAACCATAACATACAACACTTACTGCCCCTCAGATTGTCCCTAATGACTGTGACCCCCAGACCTAAGAAAGATAGTGTTGCCGGTGTGTTCTGACCAGTGCTAAGCACTACTCTGTCCTCAGCTCCTCAGGAATTCCTAACCTGGGGTTTCTGGAAAAAGAATTTAGGATAAGAAAGTAAAAAAATCACATGCAAAATTTTATATGTGAGCATATTTGTATATTCTTATGGAGAAGAAATCTTTTATTTTATTTGATTCTCAAAGGGACCCCTAAAATATAACCTTCTTTTATAGTCATGTCACTTAAACTACACCCACTTCCTGTGAAGATGTTAATGATTTTCAGTTTATCAGCACCCCTGGTTCACTTTTCCCATGCACCCTAAGCCTGTAAAATTAGCACGTTAAGAACCTAAAGCTGGGGCTGGGGATATAGCTCAGTGGAATAAGCGCTTGCCTAGCAAGCACAGGGTCCTGAGTTCGATCCCCAGTACCGCAAAAAAAAAAAAAAAAAAAGAACCTAAAGCTGGGTAATCCCAGCACTGGGGAGGCTGAGGCCAGCCTGGGCTACATAGAGAGTTCAAGACCAGACTGAAGTACACAGCAAGGCCCTGTCTCAAAAAACAAAAACAGTAACAACAACAAATCTAAGAACCAGATGCTACCTTTCTGCTTTAAAGTTCCTACTGTCAATCCAGATAGTCATCAGCCGACACTTTACCTATTCTTTTGCAAATATAATACACACATCTCACAGAAAGAGCTCTCAACTCCTCTAGATAAAATAGTCCTGCCCCCTGTAACACCCACCCGGCCCTACCACACACGTGAGTGCATAGTTGGCTAGGTCAGTTTAACTCATTCTCTGACATTCACACAAAAACAAAACTGCTGAATGGACACATTTCTTGGAACATACCCCCTTCATTACGGGACACATAACTGCATTTGTTCCTGCTGTCCTTAAGTACATGTACGCATACATTGATTCATAATTTCTAACAAGTTTCTTATTCATACATTTATTACACTGTTTCCCTAAAGTCTGCCTGTACGGCAGAGAACAAATCCCTTCAACTATTAAGTCAGACTAAGTTCAGTAACCCTGGTGAATGATTTTCTCAAAAGCCAATAGGCCCGATAGGCATCTTTAGAGACCGCATCTTTATTTCACTTTGACTATGCATGCAACAGCTATCAAAAGCGCTAGGTGCTTACCTGAATGTAACTCCGTATTGAATCGGTACCAGGTGATAGACTTAACTTCAACTTACCTTGTAAGGCAATCGGAATAGCTTCAATCTGGATTTTGGTGGGCTGTGCCCAACCCAGCTGGTCACAAGCTTCACACAATACATCGGTCACACCCTTAGAATTAAGAAAAATACACCTCAGCAAAGAACAACACATTCCCACCCCCATCAGAATTAAGAAAAATACACCTCAGCAAAGAACAACACATTCCCACCCCCATCCTGGTTTTTTGTTTGTTTTTTGAGATTTTCTTAGTTTTTGAGACAGGGCCTCGCTATGTAGTCTAGCAGCCTTTAACTCAGTGTGCAGCCCAGGCTTGTCTTGAACCCACAGCCATCTTTCGGCCTTGGCCTCTCAAGTCTTCCTCCTTTTCAAAATGACTTTATTTGTGCCATCCTGCAGGTGACATGCAGAGCCTCTATACTTAATTTACAAAGTACACACTGCACATCTTAAAGCCTGGCTCTGTAAATGCCGTGAGACAGCTGCTCAAGATTTCATTCTTTTTACCCATGAGACAAAGCCAAGGGCTCCACACGCATTACCTCATATAATCACAATTCTGCGAGGTCAGTATTTGGGCCCCGATGCACACGCATGGAAACCGAGACAAAGGGAGGTAACAACTAGCCTGAGTCAGAGTGCAGACCCGGTTGGTTCACTGAGTCCAAAGCTCCAAAGATCACTTCTTGTAACTTCTGGACGACACCAAACGTCGCCACACTCAAGTGGAGAAAGGGCAAACGGGGACTCTAAGAGGCCAGCAGCCCTGCAACCGAACTCTGAGCCGAAACTGAGCTTCGCAAACTGCGGGAAACTTAAGGTGGGCCCAGAGGTGCTTTTGTACGCTACCGGCTGGAATGTAAGCTGACTGAACTCTCCCTGAGACTACCGCTAGCACTACGAAAGAGATATCGCCATCTCCCATTCTCACCAAGTCTTTGAAAGTTTTAGTTTCCTCCTCCGCCGCCGCGGACTGGGGCTCTTCTGGAGAATCGTGCTCCTCGGACGCCGCCATGTTGCCCGTGGTTTGCGGAAGTGGGTCGGCTGCGCGCGGGATGCTGGGAAATATAGTTTCAGTTCTCCCTGACGGCTACGAGCGTCCCCTGCAGGTTGTCACCAGCCAGCAGGCGAGTTCCGCTTTGAGGAAATACACGGCATTTGTGGAATTGAGCCACGTGCAGATTGCGGGGGAGGCTCCGCTTGCCCTTTAGCTGCTTTCCAGAGCACTTTCCCTGCCTGCATTCCCATTATGTTCCCCGTTTTTCTAGCTGCTGAAGGTTAAATGGGTCCATTTCACAGTGGTATTCATTTATTATTTCATTCATTTATAGGGATTGGGAGCCCGCTTTAGCTAGGGCTCTGGTAGATGCTTCATTAGCAGGACAGCGTCCCTTGCTCTAGTGGAGACAAGATAGATAATAAATAAATATTTATAGATCATTGCATATTATGGTGGATACCGCAGTGTAAAAAACGTAAATGAAAGTGAGGAAGATGACCTGGTAAGCGAGAGTTGTAGGGATAACAGTAAGATTGGGACAGCCTCTCTGAGGCAAGGATAGTAGAACTGAGACCTCACTGAGGAGCAGGAGAAAGTCCTTGAAGGGCTCAGGAGATAGTTATTCCAGACTGCCTGAAGAGCAAGTGCCAAGGCCCTGAGGCCAGTGGGGGTAATCTGTAAAGCCATCCACCACCAGTTGGCAGAGTACTGCAAGTTGCATGTCCTGTGCTCACTTGGGCCCTCTGTGGTGAAGCTACCTGCTAGGTCACTGCAGCACCGGCCTCAGAGGTGGTCAGCAGCAGGCAATATGACCTCCCTCACAGGAAGGGTGGGTAGTTAAAATGGGTACACTGTGCACACAAGCCCCTAGGAATATAGCTAGATCTCTGAAACCTAGGGCATGAAATATATTGTGCATATTCAAAACTACATGCCCACAGGACATATTCTACCCATAGTCTGCTAGAACACATACAGAAAACACATGAAACATTTTAGAATGGTTATATATGGAAGGAGAGGAGTTGAAATAAAATTGGGAATTAGCAAATTGGAAACAAAAAAATTGGGAGGTAAGAGAGAACAAATATAGAAGATAGAAGATGTGTGAAGGTAATGTGCTTTGCCTTGAAAACTGCAAAGAACTCAATTGCCTGGAGTCCTCCCCACTCTATACCCAGAAAGGCCCTGATGTAGGAATCACATTGGTATTTTCAACAACAGAAAAGACAAAGCAAGGGATGGGCACTGCAGCGAAAGCTATGGGATTCTGAAGTTTTCCGAAATACAAGAATTTTCAGCAGGAAATTGATCTGCTCTACATACTTAAAATAACACTCCATGGAGATGGATGACAGAGAGGAAGACATGGGAAAGAGAGATAATCTAACAAACAAATGACCTTTGTGTCCCTGGCTTTTGTACAAATGGCTGCCCAAGAAGTGCTACCTGGAGCCTGGCATGGTGATACATCCCAGTAATCCCCAGCCCTCTGGGGATGCTGAGGCAGAAAGATGGCAAATTTGAGTCTACCTGGGCACACAGTCCAGCAATTAAGAGAGACCTTACCTCAAAACACAGCAACAACAAAAATAAATTTAAAAAGCAGGGAATGTAGCTCAGCATGAAGGAGCTGAATTTAATCCCCAGCACGTTACCCCCCCCGCAAAAAAATGCTACTTAAATGAAGTAAAACTTAGCACAGTTGAGATCAGAGACCATGCAGGCTAGGAAGGATTTCACTGTGTGTTTCTTTAGAGAAAGAAATTTTCCCTACCCTTGAGAAAGAGTGATGGAAGCACAGAATGGAATCTTTGGTCTTTTTATATTACTGCACCCTGCGTTAAAGCAGAGAAGGCACACGCTCTGCCGTACAGTCGAGGCGCACCGGCCCCATTTCACCCTCGGAATGGCCATTCTCTCCATCCTCAGAGAACTGGAAATTGGGTCATCTGAGATGACCTGTTCCCTCAGCGCTTCACCAAGCTAGCTAAACCAGCACTCTACTACTGAACACATCTCCAGCTAGCCCTTTTCACCACAGCCAGCATCTCACTAAGTCACCCAGGCTATCCCCAAACTTGCAGTCCTCCTGCCTCAGTCTCTGGAGACTGGGATTACAGGTGCACACCACTGCACCTGGCATCCTTTCTCTTTTCGTCCACTGTTACATGCACCTGCTGGGGCATTTGTGCTCCTCGTTTGACAAATGAGGAAACCTGAGCCCAGATGATTAAGAGATGTGCCCCAGGTCACCTAGCAGGGTCACAAAGACAAGAACCCAGCTTTCTGGAGGCCACACCAGTGACTTCATTGAAGATTGTCTCACGTATTCAGAAGCAGCTTTGGTCCACCCGGTCACACTCAGAATTCCTCTGCCACACATTTTTTTTTCTGTGAAAACAAAGATGGAAGCAGCTCAAGTTTGTATTTTGCTTCCCTAAGACTCAATTTCTGACTTCCCTCAGGAGAGTGGAAGGGAAAACACAGAGTGAAAGGAAGGCAGGAGGCTGGCCTGGGGCTGCAGGAAGCAGACATGAGAGGGAAGAAGGGGCCCCGGGCTGAAACGAGTGGGAGGGGGACACCGCAGGTAAAGCCAGAGTCACCCAGGCTTGTTAAAATGTGCTGCAGCCAATACAAGTTGCCACATAGATATTTATACCTGTATTCATTTATTCTCATACAAACGTATATATGCTTACACATGTATATATACTTATATCTGTATATATGCTTAGATACATATTTATATACAGATATGTATATTTACATATACTTGTGTATATTTATAGATGTGTGCATATCTACTTATATATCCATGTATACATAGATATACTTATACACAGAGTCTGCCAAACAATGTACACACACTTCAGCAGTCTGCCATACTCATAAATGTCTGGAAGCTAATGGTCACCACTTTGAGCACCTCTTTTAATGGGACAGGCCAAAGGTAACTTGTATCAATCATATGCTGTCTCAATACATTTATTTATTTATTTAAAAATAAATAAATAAAAGTACAAAAACATATTAACAAACAGACACCAATTAGCATAAAAATAGTACAATCACAACTGATCTATACACAAGGTGACATGGTCTCAACAGTGGTTATTGCTTTATCCATTGATATCTTCGAAGTGTAAATATATGAACCCATATAGAGACATGCAAAATTGGTCAGACAATTAATCCTCTCAACAACAGGAAAACACAAAAACCAAACATCCAAAGACAGAAAACAAAACAGGCAAACAACAACAAAAAAAAACAAAACAAACCACCAATAGTTGCTGCTTTGCATATTGATATCTTCGAAGTGTGTGTTCAGGATAATACATACAGACATACAATATTGATCAAACAACCCGTCATCAATTATTCCTTAGCATTAAGTGATATAATACAATAGCAGAACCATGTCAGCCCTCCTGCACATATGTATATTCATATATACATACATACATTTCAGTCTCTTTCTTTTCTCCTTTCCCTTGTCCCATCTGTTCTTTGTTTTTGAACAGATTTCCTTCATGTCTCTTAGTTTATATTCCCACGCTCGGGTTCTTACACCAGTGATACAATGCGTTGCCTGCACATGTATCGCTGATTTATTTCACTTATGAGTATGGACTCCAGTTTTGACCACTTGCCTACAAAGTTCTCAAAA
>PVLD010006793.1:0-97179 GCA_004027595.1 Dinomys branickii | reverse complement strand
AGGGTTCCAACTAAGGCAGCCACCTTGTCTTGGTCTCTTTGTTTCCTTCCCTTGGCCTCTTCCCAGTTTTGATTATAATGTGCTGAGTAGGCAGCTCTGACTAGGACCCTGAGTCATGTGTCCAGAACAAAACACATCTTTTGCAGTTTTTCCTGATGTCTGAGGCTGAGTGCATAATAAATTTGCCTTTAAGAGTTATGTGCCCTAGAGCTCAGCGTGGTGGCACATGCCTGTATTCCCTGCACTTGGGAGGCTGAGGCAGGAGGATCATCAGGAGTTGGAAGCTAGCCTTAGCTACATATTGAGTTCAAGGACAACCTGAACTCCATAATGAGAGGAGACCATGTTCCCACACAGAAAAATATATGTAAGAGTTTGAGACAAAACAATCTGACTCAGAATGGAGACACAGGATTACAAATCAGACCCCCGGAGCCTAGAAGCTAGAAAGACAAAACTCTCAAGGTATAGGATGTGTAGTGAAGACTTTATCAGTTTGTTATGCAGACATAAAGCCTAAACCTAGCAGCTGCATGGGAGTTGTGTTCAGCCTGGTGGAGCCTGCAAAACTCCATGACTACGTTTTCCTGTCACAGGACATATATGGGTTCTTTTTCTCCAGCCCAGTTGCCAGGATATGTTACTGGATAGATGATCTTGTGGAACTTGTTTCCAGGAGTCCCAAAGCAAGAATTGGACAAGACACAGAGAAAAGGCAGTGAAAGTGTGCGTGTATGGAAGGCAGGAAAGAGGTGCACTCTGCAGAGTGAGAATGGGCCAGTGAAGAGGCTCACAGCAGTTCCAAGGATAAGGGGGGTTTTATATCCCAAAGTCCCAGGTTCTCTCTCTGTTACGTAAATAAAGACATTGAGAAAGTTGTCCTGTTAAGCACTTACTTGGCATTATTTGTCCTATCACAAATCTTGTTTGGCTTCCTGTTACATGTAAATGGACTTTTTTTTTTTTGATACTGAGAATGGAACTCAGGACCTTTGTGCTTGCCAGGCAGCCACTTGTGCCTCTGAGTTATATCCCCAGCCCTGTTACATGTAAATGAAGGATCAGAATTAGTGTGTTTTGATTGGTTGTTCCCACATACAGATGAAGGATTGAAAACAGCATCTTCTGGTTTGTCCTATAACCAGGACCAGATTCACATCAATAATTGAAAATAGCAAGTATCTGTTTTTCAAGGGGATTTTTTTTTTTGTGGTACTGGGGATCGAACTCAGGACCCTGCGCTTGCCAGGCAAGCGCTTATTCCACTGAGCTATATCCCAGCCCTAATAGCAAGTATCTGATTGGTCCAAAGTAGCACTCTTCTAATTGGTTGCATATACAGTGATGGTGTCACTGTATTAGGAGCATCCTTTCCCCTACGTGTGGCTCACCCTACTGCCCTGTCTATATTGGATCATAGGAGTGCCAGGTACATCACTGGGTTTATCCACTGAGGAGTTCATAGTTGAATGGGCTGTTGAGGGTTCCTGGGTGGGAGAGATGGATCACTGCGGTATGAAGTGGGTGGTGTACGTATTCCGCCCCCTGCTCTGGTTGTCTCTCTGTCTGCTTCCTGACTGGCGTGGGTTGAACAGCTTTCCTCTGCCATTCTGTTTCTACCTTGGAGCCAGTCAAGCATGAACTGAGCTGTCCGAAACCTATACCAGTTACATTGTTGGTGTTGGGCACTTTGTCCCAGCAGCAGGAAAGGTGACCAATACAGGCTACTCTCACTACCGGTTTATAGATGTACCGACCCAGCCAAACTCGCCTGGTATAATTTATATAACAGTTCAGGCCCAGCTGCTGCATTCAGGCCCTCAGTGCCAGAATCAAGATTCCTTTGGGGCTCAATTCCTTTCCTTATCTGGTCGGTGAAAAAATGTTTTCCTCCTGGGTAGGATCCTGACTTAGAGGCACAGAGTTATAATTTCACAGATGGCAGCTTTACTTCAGTGGGTCCCTGGTCATGCACACAACACCAAACATTTAAACCTGTATTACTGAGTATGAGTTACACGCAACAATGCATGACAAGACTGTCTGGTGGTATTCTAAATTAACTGAAGGCCTCCACATGAATAATTTATCTCATCTCAACCCCTTCTTGGGCCTGAAGTGCCAGTAGCGCCTTTGCAGGAATAATGTTTTCATTCTGGCATTCAGTCTGCTTGTGGTATCACTGCCCTTTTCACACTAGTGAAAGGAGCAGGGTAATATTTTCTGTACATACACAAAGCTCCACATAGACTTTCTAAGGTGGGAGAGACCGTGATGAAAAGGACTACTTTCACGGCATGAGAGAAAGTCACCCTTGCCCCTAGTCTTGTCCTCATACCTGAATTGACCACAAAAATATATATAGTAGAACCTTGAAAGAAAAGATCCCTGTGGGCTGGGGATATAGACCAGCAGCATGGCAAGCGCAAGGTCCTGAGTTCAATTTGCAACTCCCAGTACGAAAAAAAAAAAAGAAAAGATGCCTTATTTCATGGGTCTCACTATGTAGTCTAGGCTGGCCTCAAAGTCTCAGTGATCCTCCTGCCTCACCCTCCTGAGTGCTGGGATTACAGCGCTGGCATCTCTCCATGCCCAGCTGAAAGTGGTGTTGTACATATTTTTTGAGATGGAGTTTCGAGATGCTCCTCTAGCAGCCTTTTTAGGAGGTGAGGTCATGGGTATACGCTACCAGTGAAAGCATTTTAAAGGATGAGGTAACCTGCACTTTTTTCAGTTTCTTTTTCTATCAAAATGCCTAATTTACTGGCATTTTGTAATCATATTTTATAGAACAGATGATTCCAGGTGGTCATTTGTTCTTTTAATACTTTTATTTTCCTGTATTTCCTTCTGATTGGTATTAACTTTTATGAGAAGACATTAGACATTTTTCTTATTAATGTCCTATTTGAAGTAAAATATCGTACATCTTTGACTACTTTGACTTTTTTTCTTTATCATTCTTTTTCAATAATTTGACTATGATGTGAGTAGCTCTTTTTTTCTTTTATTTTGCTTCTTTAAAAGAAATCTTTATCTTAGATTCTGGTGAAGCTCATCTTGGAAAAAGGAGAATGTATAATATTAGACGTGGAAACTGGGATTTCATTATACAGATAAATATTAAAGGCATCATATGAACAACGTTTTGCTAATACTTGTGAACTGTATGCAAACAAAGTAATCCACTGAAGGAATAAATGTATGTACCTACAACAAATCTGCATAACTCCAGGGACAAGTCAGTAGTCCTTAAAAAATATCATTGTCACAAGCCTGTGAATATTATAGGAAAGTTCTTAGTATTTTTTAAAAGTCAATCAACATTATATTACATAGCAAGCATATTAAGCGAGAACTTTTAAGATTACAAGCCTCATTTCTGTAACTGATCACGAGGTCACGGCTGGTATTTATAACCACCTTCTTCCACTCCCCATTCTGTACTCCTTCGGCATTTATCAAGCATCTCAGTAAGTCTTGCTTCTTTTCCAGGCGGTGTGACCCACCCCTTCATTTCTGAAGGTTCTGAGCCCTTTGTCACCCTGCCTGGGTTGGGCTGTTGTAGTTTTCCACTGACCTTAATAACAGGGCATAACAGTACTAGGAGATGCCCTAAGGTCTCTCCTGCATTGCAAGTATTTTATTTCTTTCTTTCATTATGAAGTAATAGTCCAATTTCTCCTTGATAGTCCGGATCAATCACCCCTCCCAACACTGTAACTCCCTTTGTAGCTTGTTTGGACATAAGAAACCCAAAATGACCTGTGGAAACCATTAGCTTCAAGGTCAGTGGCATCACTGTTGTGCTTCCTGTTACAACCCCACCCTCCCCCCAGAACTAAGACTTCTAGGCCATAAGGTTGTGGGATTAGGAAGCAAAAATACTGCTAGTGCATCATGGGAATAATGGTGAGCAGCACTGTTCCCATTGCCTCTCCTTGATTTCTGGACTTTTTTTTTTTTTAAGAAAATAATTTAAGCTGGGCGTGGTGGTGCATGCCTGTAATCCCAGCACTGGGGAGGCTGGGGCAGGAGGATCATTGCCAGTTCGAGACCAGCGTGGGCTACAAAGTAAGCTCAAGGCCAGCCTGAACTGCATAGTGAGAGCCTGTCTCAAAAAGACAAAAAAAAAAAAAATTTAGGCACAAAGTTGCACAGGCTAGCCTAAAACTTGGGTCACTCTGCCTTAGCTCCTAAGAAACTGGGACTACAGATGTGTGTCTCTCACTAACTGGAGATTGGCTTTCTATAAAGAGCAGAAAATACCACCCAGGATTTCTAGTTAAAACAGCAACCTGACAGGAAATGAATGATGAATGTCACAATTCTGCTAATCTCAGGTTCTAGTACCGGTTGGGGCAAGTGGCAGTCCACACTTTATCAACTCAGACATCCTCATTTTGTCCCTGAGCGGTGTCCCAGCAGTCCTACTATGTAAGAGACAGGGACCTCCACTCTGCCCGCTGAGCATGTTCTTGGCTTGTCACAGAAAACAGAATCTGAGGACCTGCTGGCAAGAGGCATAAACACACTTTATCGGGCAAAGCTAAAGAAATTCACACTCAGAGAAATTAGAGTGCAGGACCTCAAGGGAAAGGCATACTGTGGTCTGGAGTGGGAGGATATATTTGTATTCTTGGCCTAAATGCATTCTTTGAACCCTTTGAGTCTTTTTTTTAAATCTTAAATTGAGGTTCCAGTCCTCTGCTAATTTATGGATCTAGAGTATCACTAATCATTAGAGTGTAAAGGGCCTGGAGAAATAAAGAAGCCCATGGCGCACAAACCTAGGAAGCACGGATACGGAGTACAGATGTGGATAATCTTGGGCAACTTTGTGTCCTGAAGTTGCAGCTTTTTGTTTGTTTTGTTTTGCTTTGTTTTGAGATGGAGTCTCATTATACAGTCCAGGCTGGCCTCAAACTCATGGCAAACCTCCTGCATCAGCCTCTGGTGTGGGCCACCACACCCAGTTTAGTTGCAGCTTTCTTGAAAGTATAATTTTAAAATTACAATTTTTCTTGTCTCCTTTTTTTTTTTTTTTGAGGTAGGGTCTCACTATGTAGTTCAGGCTGTCCTTGAACTCACTTTGTAGCCCACGCTGACCTCAAACTCATGGCAGTCCTCCTGCCTCAGCCTCCTGAGTGCTGGGATTACAGGTATAGGTCACCACATTTGACATCCTTCTCTCCTTTCTACCTATCTTTATTTATTCTACTCTACCTTGTGTACTCCTTCAAACTTCTCCAAAGTCAGCTCTTGCTTCTCAGTCCAATAAATACATTAAAAAGATTTAATGTATATATTTCTCATTTTTCTGTTCATTTACCATAGTTTGTTTCTTGCTTTTGGTTTCCTGTTGGCTTTTAGGGGCCTGACATTCCTGTGTGGAACTTTGAAACTTCATCACTATTTGTTATATAATTTTGTTTTAGAAAGTGTTGAGTTAGTACACAGATGCTACTGAATTCTAGAGCTGATGAAATATCTGCAGATTGGGACAGTAAGAATGATTAAAGTTTGGCCAGAGAGGCAGGCTGTGGCCAGGCCTGGGTGTGGGAAGTTTCAGTGAGATTCTTGAGATTCCCTTGCTTTCGTTTAACTTTTTAAAATTTTTTTTTGGTACTGGAAATTGAACTCAGGGCCTTGCGCTTGCCGGGCAGGCACTGCCGCCGAGCTATACCCAGGCCTAGGACATCGCTTCTTCAATTGGTTTATGTAGCTTTTTGTCTCAACCGTCACACTGTATGTAATGGTGAGCCTGGCACATTGCTGTCATCCTGGCAGAATAACACTTTTGTCCAGTCTTTCTTGGTCTCCTCCTGCTTCTTTCTCGCTTTCCTGGCTTGGTTTGGTTTTCTGTCCCTTTAATGTTACCCACTCCTCTTCTGGGGCAAGTGTTTCTGGCATAACTGCATCTACTTTCAATCTAAATCACAAGTTCTAGGCATTTTCTCTCAATTTCGGAAACTTTTCCATAATGGACCTCAATATTTTCTCTTCCTTTCTCATAGAGCTGCTCTTCCTTTGTGTTTTGGGACCTAATTTTATGGCACTCTTACCCAGTCCTCCAAAGGAGAAACCCAACACTCTCCCTCTGCATTATTATCAACAATAGATTACCAAGTCTGCCAAGTAGATCACTTTTGCAACTTTTAAATCAGTGGTTCCCAGGGTGGAGATTGCAGACTGCCAGCAGTCACATCTGGGAACTTGTTAGAAGTTTAAAACTTCTGGCCCCACTGCAGACCTACTGGACCAGAAACTCTGGGAGCGGGGCCAGCAATCTGTCCCAAGGTGCCCTCTGGGAGCTTTCTGATACACACCACAGTCTGAGTACCACTGTTCTAAACTAGTTGTTGTTGACCCTGGGGATCCACGGTTGGGCTTCTAGAGGGCCAAAAACACCAATCACTGTGCTAAAAGTAAGGCCATGTCCATATATATTTTTCTCAAGAGATAACTGTTTACATATTTTCAGGTGGGTAAGTGATTCCCAGATTTGGATCTATTAATGTTTTCCATTATTGCCACCATTTCCCTTGTTCAAAACCTCATTTTGACTTGTCCAGAACTGCACCAGCCTTCCTCCCAGGTCCTTTGCCCCCGGTTTCTACCCTCTTCAATGTATTTCCAGGTTGCAGTGATGGTAATCATTTTCACTACTGCTATGGCTGCGTCTGGATGTCCCCCAAAGCCTCATGCAGTCATAGGAGGGGTTTTGTCAGAGGTGGCTGAATCTAGAGTGTGTGATTGATTCGTGGTTCAGTGCTAGGATTGAGGGTGCTAGCACTGAGGGTGGGTGACTACTAAATCAGCCCATGCATTGATGTGGCACTGCCCTAACCTTTGTAGCCTGGGTCTAATATGAGGGCCACAAAGAGGCTTGTCTCCTCCCCTGTTGCTTTGCTACCTTTTGCCCGTCATGAACCGTTTCTCCTGTGTGATACCCTTCTGCCATGCCAGCCTGCCTTAGAGCCAGCCAATTATGGGCTGGAACCTCTACACACTGTGAGCCGAATAAACCTTTCTTCCTTTAACTTTGGGTGTCAGGTATTTTGTCTCATCAATGAGAAAAGTAACTAAGCCAACAACAAATCTGTCATACTCGTGTTCCAAGGTCTTCAGTGGCTCTCATCAGGTTATGATAAAGTGGCCTCTAAAGGGACAGTGTTTTTCATTAAGGTTTACCCAACACCCTTAGAGGGAATTGAAGGGAATATTGATCCACACACACCTTCAGCCCTTTTTGAGACAGGGTCTTGTTAAGTTGGCCAGCTTGCCTCAAATTTGTGATCCTCCTGCCTCTGCCTACTGTGTAGTGGCCAGTGCACTTGAGGCTTATTCTTTTACACACATCTCTTGTCATGCTTGGCCTTTGGTCCAGCAATAATAAACCTTGAATATTCCAGGGCTCCCTTCGGCTCTAGTCCCCCTTTCTGCCTAAGTATATTCTGCATGTGTGGTCTGGAATTTCTTCCATTGCTCTTCCCTGCTTGCCTGACTAATTCCTATTTTTTTAAGTGCTAGCTTTTCCTCGTCTTCCATCAGGACTGAGTTTATGTGGCGCTCCTATGTGCTCCCAGCTCCCCCCGCTCAGTCCTATGGCAGCCATTCTCATTCACATGTTTTGATCTTCGGACCCCTACATGCTTAAACATTATTGAGATCCTGAAACAGCTCTTATGCATGTGACATCTATGTGTATTTACCATGTTAGAAATTAAACCTGAGAAATTTAATATTTTAAAAACACTTAAAAACAGCAGTTGGAAACTCACTGTTTCAATATAAATGATACCCCCCAATTCTTTTATTTTTGTTTTTTTTTTGAGACAGAATCTTAATTTGGAGTGCAGGCTGGCCCTAAACTATGTAGCCCAGGATGGCCTTGTACTTGCAGCAGTCTTCCTGTCTCAGCCTCCAGATTGCTGGGATTACAGATATGCACCACTACGCCTGGCTAATCCCCATCAAATTCTTTTTTTTTTTTTTTTTCCCCATCAAATTCTGAGTGGCATCTGCTTACTTTTCATTTTAGAAAACCTCCTTAATATTTGGTTTAGTAGGAAATAACCGACCTTGGCATCTGGGAGTTTTTTAGAAAGCAGTTGCAATGTGGATTAAGTCTGAAACCATGTCAGTGAACTGTGTTCTTCTACAGTGAAATCTACCAGACACTTTCATTTTTTTGAGACAAGGTCTCGCTGTGTAATTCAGGCTGGCCTCAAACTCACAGGAATCCTCCTGCCTCAGCTCTGAAGTGCTGGATTTACAGGTGTGAACAGTGTCAGATCTATCTTGTACTTGAAATCTTTTTGACTTTGTAATAGCATATATTGGTTATTTGGAAAATAGTTGCTTATAGAGCTGTAGAAATGGTGCAAATGTTGATATATCGCATATCTATCTATATATATATAGATATTCCACATATATAACAATGGCTGGGCTATGTATTAATCATACGTACCCTATATATCTATAATATACATTGTTATCACTGGTGCTTTTAGCAGAGAAGCTTTTTAAGTATCGGCAAGCAGTCAAACTGAAGAGGCAAGAGGATTGCAAGTTGGAGCCCAGCCTGGGCAATTTAGTGAGACCTGTTTCAAAAATATAAGAAGGGTTACGGATGTAACGACTGGGTATGAAGGCCTTAGATTTAACCTTCAGTATTGAGAACAAATAAAGAAAGCAAAAAGCCAGATACAAGTTTAGAAAAACTTGTATTTTGGGGTGAAGTTTCAAACCTACCATTAAGTGCTTTTACTGTCAAGAGCAATTCTACCTGGGTATGTAGCAGTAATTTCTATCTTTTCACACTTTATTACCTGCATCCAGGGTACACACTGGATACAATTATCTAAAAAAAGGTTTACTTAGAAATCTTAAATTTTGTGAGTACACAATGAAGAAAACACAACTCTTACTAGTCTGGCAGTACCGCCTTGGCTCCTGCTGTAACGTGTCAGCAATTTAATTTACTATCATTAGCTCAAGGATCAACAAAACGAAAAAAGCCAACAAAGTCTTAGTCGCGTACTGTTCATCGCCTTGACCTTTCGGACCCACTGGAAGTCCTTGGCGACGCCCAGGGACCGCAGATGGCATCTTGGGACTAGCTGCTCTGGGTCACTGTCGTCTCTCACTAGGCTGCGAGCGGACCGTTAGGTTAGGGGACGTTCCGTGTCTGCCCTGCGCCCTCGTCTCACGGCGTTTATAACTGGACTCTCCATAACAGTTCCTACCTCCGGAAGGAAGAATAAATTGGAAGTTATAAGCAATGACCACAGAGCCTTTAATTTACCGCGTCCTTCCTTAATACTGACCATATTTTGTGAAAAATGCGCAGGTTTTTCCCGAATAGGACGCGAGCCGATTTTTAAGTACAGGTGGGGTGAGGGCGCCGCCTTTCCAAGGACCGCACCACAGATTGCTTCAGGATTTCTGGGATGCTGGAGCGTTATTCCCTTCTTCACAGGCCCGCGCCGGCGGCTTGGCTTCCCAGCCTGCTCTAAAGACTAGGAAGAGCTGGGTCTTGAGCCTCCATCCCCAACAAATACCGACAAAGATAAAAATAAAAAATCCTGGCGGAGCGAAGAGGTCCAATAACCAACAGCTCGAAGACCCGGGGACCTCAGGAGCAGGAGGCCAAAGCCGCCGGCGAACAGCTGGTTGCCGGGGCGACGCTTCCGGCGGGTGCGCGCAGCCCCGGAGCAGCAGAGTTGAGAAACGGGTGGCTAGACCTGCCCGGCGCTGTGAATTCGCCCGCGGGAGCGCGCTCGCGGCCGCGCGTCCTCAGCTTTCCAGGCTCCGTCGCTGACGCGTCGTGGACGTTGGGGAGCGGGAAGGCAGTGGCGGTGACAAGCGGGTTCGGGATGAACAGCGGCGGCGGCTTCGGTTTGGGTTTAGGCTTCGGCCTTACCCCGACGGCGGTAATTCAGGTGACGAATCTATCGTCTGCGGTGACCAGCGAGCAGATGCGAACGCTCTTTTCCTTCCTAGGAGAAATCGAGGAGCTGCGGCTCTACCCCCCCGAGTAAGTGCTGATCTCTGCTGGGGGAGGGGTGCGGGCGCCATAGGGACCTGGGGAGCCGAGGCTGGGGGGGAGCGCGGGCGCGCGGCGCCTGTCACGTGACCGCGGTGCGTTTACCTTGGTGCCCATATTTGTTGAGGGCACCGGGCCCGCGTCCCCGGGCCGAGGGCCGGCTCTCCCGCCGTCCTTGGTAATCGGATTTCCGGGTTAGTTTCGGCGCCGAGCCCTTACGAATGATTCGGAGCGGTTTTCTTTGCCATGCCTGCGGCACTGTGGCCGCCGCCGGGCTTGGACTTGGCCGCTCTCTGCCCTGTTTTCCCCCGAATTTAAGATGGCCGCAGGTGGGCCCGGAGTAGACCTCATGGCAAACGCCCGCTAACGTTTGTGCTCGGTGGAGATCGCGGGGCCTGCGCCTGCACAGCTGCCCAGTTCCTAAGGCCTCAGCGTCCGGCTGTTACTGCTGCTGAGGGAGCCTGCGGCTGAAGACGAGATGCAATTAGGATTGCTTTTGTTTTGCAGAGCCGTCTCAGCAACTCAGCATCTTTTTTATTTATCTAACCCAGTCCACCTGCGTGCTTAAAGACCCTGTCAATTCGCACTTTGGTCAACAGATTACATTTTTCTCCTGGAAGGTCACACTGTCCCCAGCCTTTCAAAAAAAAATGTGTATCAGTGGAAGATTATCCCTGCTCTGTATGTACTTGGTAAAGTCTAGATCTACACTGGCGTTCACAAGTCTAGGCCACTTCCCAAGTCATACATTTAGAAGTGGTAAATTTGCAGTGGTAATTATTATCTAATTAGAAAACTCGTAAGAGATTTGCAGGTTCTTCACATTTTTGCACAAACTTTTTTTGAGGTAGGAGGTAGGTCGTAGAATAATAAGTTCGACTGTGTTTCTTCATTATATTAAAAAAAGTTTTTTTGAAGGAGGTGGAAGTAGTTGCCCACTATTTCTTCTTGCTTTTTGAGACAGAGTCTCGTGTGGTTCGCTGGCCGCAAACTCACTACGGTCCTCCTTCAGGTGTGTTGCTACCACGCGTTGGCCCACACTTTTAAAAAACTTGACATTTGACTAATATGTCCTATTTCATAGTGATGCAAATAGACATTTTTAAAAATCTGTGTGTAGCAGCACTACTCTGTAAGTGTTGATGAAAGTTCGGTGTTTGAATATTTAAATTTTGCTTTTTAAGTTTTTCTCTTTCTCTCTGTTTTTTGAGACAGGGTCTTGCTGTGTAATTCAGGCCGGATTTGAACTCATTGTGTATCCCAGGATGGCCTCGAATTTGCCCCAGTTCTCCTGCCTCAGTCTCCCAAAAGTGCTGGGATTAGAGGCATGCTAAATTTGTCTCTATTTTATGTCATGAAGTATTTGACACATACGAAAAAGTTGAAATAATATATTGAACAAATTCCCAAAATGTGCATTCGTTATTTGTTTCAGTTAATAATAGTTCTATTTTTTTTGGATATAGGTTATCAGTGGCCATACCTGGTATACTTTTTACCTTTAATCTAGAACAGGATCCTTTTTCCTTAATTTATAAAAAAAAAATCTGTCATGATAGCCAGGCATAGTGGCACACCTAAATCCCAGCACTCTGGGGTGTTCAGGCAGGAGGATTGCAATTTCCAACTGCCTGTATAGTTCAGGCTGGCCTTGAACTCACTAAGTAGGCCAGATTGTCTTGAACTCACAATGATCTCCTCCCTCACCCTTTCAAGTTTTGGGATTACAGGCATTCTCGAGCATTCGAGCTTAAGTGATAACATTTATGACAAGAACAGTGTGAAAGTGCAAGTCGTGGTGGTGTAGATTTGTAATCCTAGTACTCTGTGAGGCTGAGGCGGGAGGATTGCAAGTTCAAGCCCCGCCTGGGCAACATGGTAAGACCTTATCTCAAAAAAAACAACAAAAACAACTGCATAAGGGATTGAATACACACAATTTTTGAGTATCTTAAACTTCTATAAAATTTCTAAGAACTCAAGATAAAATGGATCAACTAAGTTTATTTAGTTATAAATTAATATAGTCCATACATCCACTTTATGGAAAATAGAGAAAAACATCTGTGATCTTAGCACTCTACCCTCCATTTCATTTGTGTATGTTTCTCTCTAGTTCTGTATGTCAGCAATTCATAAAGTTTAACAGGAGGAATTGTATTATCTATAGTACCATTGGAGACACGTAGAAAAATCTTGTTATAAATGATGTGCCCACTAATATTTTCATACTTAAGCTACTTTGCCTGTTTTGAGTTATATCCTTTCTCATCACTTAAAGAGTATATACTAATGTACTAATAAAATATTGCGCATGTTGCTACTACATTGGCTTTTGTTTTGTTTTTTGTCTTTGGTTTCTGCAGTTCAGGCTGACCTTGAGCTCACTCTGTAGCCCAGGCTGGCCTTGAACTTGCATTGATCCTCCTGCCTCAGCCTCCTGAGTGCTGGGATTACAGGGGTGTGCATCACCATGCCTGGCACCACATTGGCTTTTGAAAAGATTGTAGAGTGTCATCACGATGCTAAATGAAAAACAAAATTATCATTTAGTGCCCAGGGAATTTAATGGATGTACAGAAGTTGATTCTTTGTTGTCTCCATTAACACTCAGTGAGAAGTCATGACTTTTTTAAAAAAATGTTTTGTATTTAAGAAACAAAACTTGAGAGTAAACAAATGAGATCAAACTGAAAATCTGGGTTTGGGTACTGCAACTTTCTGTAGAGGCTTACATTTAGATAAAGTACTAGAATATACACAATACTACTTTTAAAAATTAAAACTAAGTTAAAATTACATATTAACATGAGAATGCTATTTGAGTAAATCTAGGTCCTGCAGGAGGTTCAAAGGCCTTGGTTTGATAACTAGCACTTCAGTAACTAAATAAATAATAAAAGTAGGAAAACAGATTTATTTGATAGTTGATCTCTGATAGAAAGAGAAGTACAAGATTTGGAAACATGTTGATTCATAAGTACAGGTTTGTTTCCTGAGATACATCTGTTGAGCATTGTATCATATTTTAGTCAGCAGTGTGCAACATAAACTTTTACCACCTTTCCTGAAAGTTCAAACGTTGATGTTTTATAAAATTAAGCAGAGCTGAGACAGGAGGATTGTCATAAGTCTGATGCCAGCCTCAGCTACATAGTGAGACTTTTTCTCCAAAAAAAAAAAAGAAAAACAAAGATAGTTGGACATAGGATTAAGAAAAGGATTAAGGACATAGGGCTAAGAAAAGGACGTAGGGTTGAAGCTGGCAGGTAGCCGGACTTCATGTTTCATAATAAAGTGATTCAGAATAAACCGCCATTTTCAACCAGTTCCCGAGCATCTCAGATCTTGGTAGCATGTCTTCATATGCATTTCTTTCCCCAAATGAGTCTCACATTTCCTAGTAGATTTCAACTAGGGATATTTGGGAATATGCTTTTAATTTTGGCAGTGATCACAACAGGATCTGTCAGTTCAGGAAGTGTAGCTTTAGTGGTGGCTTGTTAGTCTCATGGATTTCAGGGCTAAAAGGCATTGCTGTGGCAATTGTTAGGGTTTTAGTAGGTCATTGCAATCATAAAATTCTTTCGGTTGCAAAAGACATAAGCAGTGTTACCCAGTGCAGCTTAAGAAGAGCTACTGCTTTTAAAAAGAAAGGGTATACTGAAGAGTAAGACTGCCAATGACTGTAGAGTAGCCAGGCCTTGTGGGAACTGACGCAGGGAGCCAGAAAGGTACCAGCAGAGCGACCCTCAGCTGTCTCTGTGTGTCTGCTCTGTTTCTTTACAAAACTGTTCTATGCTTCCTCATCATTTGGGCCAGGGTACTTTCCAGCCTAGCAGAAAGAATCTGATTGTTTGACCTCATTTGGTCAGATCTGATTACCCAAATTACAGGTTGCTGTTCACCCAGCAAAATGGACCCTCGGGACAGGTGGTTCCTCAGCTTTGGCTGGGGAAGGCCGTAGGCTCCATAGTGGGTTTTCTGTAAGGGATTACGATAAAGCATCTTGTTGAAGCTGATTAGAATGAGGTAGCATTAGATATCACTGTGATATCTTAGGCTGGTTTATCAAAAGACTTGAAGTGAAGTGGAATTATTCAAAGGGGAGGTATGGAGAACATCATACCCAGATGGAATAACACATACAAAGATCCACATGGATGTGCAGTACATATTCAGGATGTGTTTTTGCAGTCGCAGGTTCTTTTTTGTTGTTACCTGTTTGAGACAGGGTCTCGCTATGCAGTCGAGGCTGGCCTTGAGTTCACTTTGTAGCCCAGGCTGGTCTTGAACTTGTAATGATTTTCCTGCCTCACCCTCCCGAGTGCTAGGATTACAGGTGTGTGCCCTGTAATAATACTTGGTCACAAGTATTTGTGTGCCTGGAGTTTTTGATTGGGTGTCTTAGATGATGAAGCAGGAATAGATGGGGATTTTGAGGAAAGTTAATTTGTGAAATGAAATGCAGTTCAGAGTTTAGAAGGATCACTATGGCAGCTCTGTACAAGATAATTACTTGGTAGTAATCTAGGAGAAAAGTGCTGAGGGACTGAATATGAGAATGATGAAAAATTTAATATGACAGTATTTGGCAGTTGCCTCAGTAGGGCTTATTGACCAGTTGGATGAGTATGTCAAGGATGGTGTCAGTCAGGGCAGGCAGGATTTAAAAGACAACCCAAATTCCAGTTCAACAGAGTATTTCTTACAGTAGGATGGTACGGTCGGGTACTCTACACATTGGGGGCATCTGGGATGAAGGTGACAAGTTGTTGCTGTGTCTCTTGGAACTTGCTGTTTGCTGTGGCACAGGAAGAGGGCCAAGCTATGGCTCTTGAAACTTCTACAGAATAGGTACATTTTAGTTCTGCTCACATTTAATTGATTAAAGCAAGTTAGTGGCTATACCTGAATTCAAGAAACAGAAAAGTCAGGTTTTTGCCATGCATCCAGAAGAAGCTTTGAAAATATTTGCTTAATAGCACTGATAACTATCACATGAGTGACTCAAATCTGAGATTTGGGAAATGTGATGGTATGTTTTACTGAGATGTAAAGTACAGAGGGCATTGTTGGTAGCAAAGGAGGATGTTCAATGCATTTGGAATTAATGAATTAGGGGTAAATGAAAGTATAATGTTAACTGGGTGTGGTAGTGCACGCCTGTAATCTCAGCACTCAGGAGGCTGAGGCAAGAGGATCGTTATAAGTTTGAGGCCAGCCTGGGCTACAAAGTGAGCTCAAGGCCAGCCTGAACTGCATAGTGAGACGCTGTCTCCAAAAGACCAAAAAAAAAAAGTGTAATATTAATGTTAACATTTATTGGGTTTGGAAATCTAGAGCTCAGGAGAGCCCTGTTTAGAGATTTGGTAATATAAAGGTGCTGGCTTAAATTGCTGAAGACAGGGCTGAGATTGTAGCTCAGGTAGAGCATTTTACATAGTGTGCTTAGGAACTCTACATTTATTACCAACAATTAAAAGCAGCAACTGAAAACACTGCCGTCTTCGCTATAGTCTTAGAAACACTCAAATACGAAATTAAGTTAAATTAAGGTCCTTCGTAAATGCCAGGCACTTTCAGGCTAGGTAGATAGTCATGTGATTTTTCCAGACAAAAAATTTTACACACTTTACTGTGCAAGATAATCTAGACTCTAGTCCATTTGATTCACTTGAATATAACAAACCTACAGTAAAATGAACAGAACAAATGAAAGGAATTTTTTCATAAAATGTGTCTTGTTAAATTCCAAAACATACTACCTCCATGGGTAATCATTTTGACATCATCTATAGTTATTTTTTATTAAGGTCTGTAATTTTCTTGGTAAAGAGCAAGAAAAAAAAGACCTAAATACATACCAAATCTGTAATCTAAATGTACAGTTATTTGAAACATTAATGGCACATGCGTATAGTCCCAGCACTCAGGAGGCTAAGGCAAGAGGATTGCCAGAAGTTCAAGGCCAGCCTGGGCTACATAGTGAATTCAAGGCCAATCTGGACAACTTAGCCCCATCTCAAAAACAAACGAATGTACAAACAACCAAAACACCGTAAAGTCTAATCATCCAATTCTAAACCCTATACAGCCTTAATCTTTCAGGTAATCAAAAATTTAGCTAGGTGTGGTAGCGCCTGCCTATAATCCTAGCACTTGAGAGTTTGAGGCCAGCGAGAGAGCTACATAGTGTGTTCACAGCCAGGCTAAACTATATATATAGCAGGATCCTATCTCAACAAACAAGATCAACAATTTAGAAAAACCATTTTGAGGGTCTCAGAGTGCAGCTAAATAGTACAGTGAATATCTCGCCCTGGGTTCAAATCCTCAGCACACACACAAAAAACTATTTTGAATTATTTATGCAATTGGCCAAACTATAATAAAATGTATTTGGATTTAAAATGTGAAACATACATATGTGTACACATACACACATACATGGTAAGGATAGCTAAAGTTGCAAAAACAAAGCAACGCTACTCTTCCTTTTTTTTGGTATCAGGAATCGAACTCAGGACCTTGCCACTTGCCAGACAGGTGATGTGTTGCTGAGCTACAGCTCTTCTCTGCCGTTCTACCCCTTTCCTAGTCAAGTCAATTTATCTGCTCTGCCTAAGGTCGATGAATTCATATTTCATACCAGACCCACCCAAACTCTCCCTTGTCTAGTTATCTGAGACAGAGCATTGTGGGTATTGTCGAAGACTCTGTTTTTATTTTTCCAGCTTTTTCTTTTTTTTGCACTGGGAATCAGACTCAGGGCCTTGCGCTTGCCAGGCAGGTGCTTGTGCCACTGAGCTACATCCCCGGCAGTGCATCTATTGTCGTACAGGTAAATATATCTACATGCAGACTTACATGCTTGGAAATCACATTTTAGAAGAATTGGAATGGTTACAAAATTTGAAGTTTGAAGGCTGAAACTTTTGTACCAGGATTTTGTCTGTTACTGGATTTATCAGCTGAATGTCTGTGGGTTATGCCAGGTGTTTTTACAGTTGATTCAGATTAAAGATTGACTCAATTTGTTTCAAATTCTACATGTAAAGCCTGTCTCTTGTGAAATAAATCACCACTGAATAACTTGGGTTTTGTCATTTTACGTTTTAATGAACCCTAGTAACAAAATTTTCTGTCTTGAGTAGTTAAGTTTATGTAAAGATGTGAGAAAGAAATTTTAAGTGAAAATGGTAAGACCAAGCAAACATTTAATGAGTTGCTTTTTTTTTTATCTTGCAGCAATGCACCTCTTGCTTTTTCCTCCAAAGTATGTTATGTTAAGTTTCGTGACCCATCAAGTGTTGGTGTGGCCCAGCATCTAACTAACACGGTTTTTATTGACAGAGCTCTGATAGTTGTTCCCTGTGCAGAAGGTTGGTATTGCATTTTTTTCTGTTGGTTTAATCTCTGTCCTGTCTGTTATTACAGCCTTTGTCCTAGAAATTAGGAAGTAGGTGACACTCGGGTGCATGCATGTGTGCGTATGTGTGTGAGAGAGAGTACGCACAAGAATGAACTGTGGGGGAAGAATTTTTACATAGCAGTAGGTTTTATTAAAGTGATTATTACTTGTATACGTTTGAGATTTTGTAGCGTAGCATTTAAAAAATTCATAAAGTAATTGGCTTCTCTAATTTTTTTGGCTTTCTATAGTCAATTTTCACATTCTGAAGAGAGCTTTATGAAATTACAAAAATAGTTTTAAGTTGATATGGGTTTATTTTAAACATGTAAACATTTGCCCTATTAATAGTATTACAAATAAAGACAGTGTATACGTTTTGATGAATTTCTGGTTTAATTATGTTTAAAAGAAAAATACTCATAATTTATGCTTTCAAGTATCCTTTTAAGGTAATTGACCTTGGTACGATGAGACTATTCTTTTGTATTCACTGTACTTGTTTGTAGTGCAGTGGGAATGTTTGTTTTTCATTGGCCTGTTTAGAGAGTAATTAAAAATATGGAAAACAATTTTTTAAATCTTTCATCAAAAGAATAGTTGTTGGAGATAGGAACAGGGCAAGAAGCCTAACAGTTATTTGCTAAATTTTATGCTTTAGACTGCTTTAAGAGCTAATTATTACTAATTATTTTTTAGTAAATTCTTTTTACAGAGCTACTCACATAATAATTTTGACAGTTCTAGTGTATAATTAACTTTCATTTGGAGCACTGTCTATGGCATGTGTACGCGGATTTTAGAATTGGGTTATGGCAAATTGAAGTGTCCTTACAAATAGCTGTTTTCTGTGGATGGTGGTAGTTACTTTACAACATAAAAGTTGACCAGAAATAATTTATTGGGTTTTTATATATAATTTTTAATTAAGACCTTTTGTAGTGACCAGTATAATGTTAAAATAATAATGTGTAATAAGCAGCTTATCCCATTTTCAGGGTTTTATGCTTATTTCAGAATGCCTTTTCTGGGAGTCACAAGACTAGAACATTTTGGATTTTTTTCAGATAAATTTGAAGGTGTCTTTCCCATGTTTTGGGGTTAGAATGGGTAGGGAAAATAAAAATGGGTTTAAGTTAATTATTTGTCAAAATGGAACAAGTATTTATCCTTTTCTGTTGAGGGTACAGTGAGCCCAGTATTTGAGAATGAGCTGGGAAAGGAACTGGTGAATAATTTTTTATATACTTTAAGCCGAAATTTCGTATAAAAAACTCAGGAAAAAATAAACCAAATAGAAGGTACATTGAACTGGAATACTGCATCAGAAAATTATTCCACCAACAGCGTAGGATCTTCATGTTAGCTCATTACTGAATCTTAAGGAAAAATTTTTTGTCAGTGTTACTATGTTCCCATAAAATCTTTTGTACATTAGAGAAGCCTGATTATTTGTCAGAAGTGTTCAAGGTTGTTGGCATGTGGAGAATCCTTTTACTGTTTACTTGACAGAGATGAGTAAATCCACAGTTACAAGTTTTAAATATTTTTGATATTATTTTGATACAAAGTTTTAAATTTTTGAACACAAAAATTTAAGCATGCTTTTATTGCAGTTTGTTAGAAATAAGTATTTTGCAATACTGGCGTTAGAAGAACTTAACATTACTAATAAATAGTATTAGAAATAACTGGTATTAGAAAATTTCTGGTACTAGAAAAAGTTCAGATCCTTTTTAAAAGTTATTTAAATATAGTAATGATGAATTTGTGACAATTAAAGAATTTTACAGTGAAAGTCAGATTATGCAGTGCCAACAAAGAAATCATGCATTCTTGTGCTAAAAAAGATAGCAGAGCAAATTTGAAGTAAACCCAAGGAAAGCGTTCCAGAGGAGGAATTCTGTAAGATGAGATGTGCTGTGATGTTACGAGCAGTCTGTGGTCCTCTTCACAGACTGCAGTCTGCTTGATACCACAGAAACAGTATAATGACATAAATGAGAGAGACCGTAGGAGAAAATTATCAGAAAACTGGCATTTTAGTTTCTTTCAGTTTGCTCTTTCTAGTTCAGATAGTAATAGGAGATCCTAAGATGTGTAAGTAATGTTTGATGTGTAACAGGTTCATACATATTAAGCATTAACTATTCATAAAACATGCCATTTCAAAATAAAGTATACTTTCATTATACTTGTGTAAATATGACCTCTTTTGTTGTTGCGTGCATTTCAGATTTCTTTTTATAAATGTTAACACTTAGAAAAGATAAGGTCAAACATAACAAAGGTGTCAGCCTAATCATCAGTCATAAATTTATGTCCACATTTTCTGGTAGATGGATTTTGACTATTAATTTGGTTTTGTATGTTTTCTCTATGTGATATTTGTGCATTATTAGATGACTAGACTGGCCAAGGCAGACCTGTTACACTTGCCTGAGTTAGGCATTGTTTGCCATGCCACTAAACCTGCCGTCAAGTGAAACCTTCATTGGGGAAATGAGATCGGAGTCTGAACCGCAGAAGATGGACGCCCTGTCTCTGTTTTTTATTGTTTTACTTTGATTTCATTTCTTTTTCTTTATTTTGTCCCTTTGTTTTTGTTTTTGTTTTTGTTTTGTTGAATCTCTTTCACTTTAACTTGTGAGCTGGTTTTCCAGTTCTTTGTAAATGGTATTCCATTAAGGTTCATAATGTGTTGCAAATTATATCAGGAGATGATTAACAGAGCTCAACCTTGAGATAAATTTTCATGCAGTAAGTTAGAAGAATATGGTACTTTGAAGCTCAGTGGGTCTTAATGGGTACTTACAGATTGATCAGGTACATTTTGTTCTCGAAACATTAAAATACAGGAATCTTAGGAACACTTTTGGGTCTCAGTGCAGTATTTCTGTAGGTTTTTTTTTTCAAGTCTACATCTCTCATAAAAACCAACTGATGGCTTTTAATTTTCACCCTTTCCCCTAGAATTCTAGGCATACAAAGTCATCAAGGAAAATAAGTGGATTTCTTTCAACTATCTGGAGGGTCTTTGACTTTTATGGTAGTTATTATACAGCTTATTTCCTTGTTTGAAGACTTCGTGGCCTATGTGGGGAATGAATATTTGAGACACTATTAATTATCTGCATGTATATTTTTCTGTTTGAGTTTTTAAGTTGAAAATTCTTCAGATATTACTAGCGTATAAATAGCCTCAGAGGTTATACCTTAATAACGGGAGAGGTGTTTTTCCTCTCAGTTGTTTTTGAGGAGTACAGCTTGGGAAAGATGCTAAATGATTATTTGTTTTACACTTTTATACTTTTGACAGTATTTGGAAGATGATAGAATTTTATTTTAAAAATTAAGCAACAGAGTATTTTCAATAGAATAAGACAGAAATATTAGTGTTACTCATAGTTACAAATTTATAGTAGTTTATTACTGTCATGAAAGACAGAATCTCACAATGTACTGATTCTTGACCCAGAAATAAGACTTTCATGATACTACGTAATGCACCGTTAGCCCTTGTTGAAAGCCCGTTTTCATTGGTGTAGTCTTTCTACACTGTCTTTATCAATAGTTTTGCTTTTCAATTGGCAAGTACTATTAAATTTGGCACATTTCTGCTAAATTAGCCACTCTTGTTTTTTTAGGTATATAAATTAGTGTACTGAAGCATAAGAGTTTTTATCTCAGGTCCCTGGTTGGTTTATCAAGGGTGTTCAAGTTCTACAGATCTCTTTAAAGAATAATACCTGTTTATAATAAGTGAAATGAGTGTGATGTCAATATAAATAATGTATATATCTGAGTATATAAATGTGCATTAATACTAGTAACATGCATATAAAATAGATTATTGTATTCAGTGTCTTCACTAAGGTCAACCTACCTTTTGTTTATCTTTGTGCATGTTAAGAAATCTGTTCTCTAGAGTTTAGATCGAAATAACTTTGTTTTTGGAATTAGTTAAAATGGTAGCTTAGATGCTGTAAAGTTAAAAAATAGGCATTTGCTAAAACTAATGTAATTTTATTCTGTTTCTATAGATAAGACATAACCATTTAAGACAAGTTCTAAAGTTTTATCCATGTTTAGAAATAGATTCAGGTAATACTGTTTTGAGGTTTATTTCTGCACATCTGATTGTTTTAAGTAGGACTTTTACCACTGAAACCCGGCATGGTGCTTTTGAAAATTTAGTACATATATTTCAGCTTAGTGTGATTTTGTACACTGTGTTAAAACATTTTTGACAGGTTTGTAATGGAAATGCGTAGCCAGCTAGCAGATGAATAGTTATACCTGGGGCTTTTCAAGATACTTTATTTTGGTAAAGAAAAAATTTGAAAATTACAGCTTATCGGAATTGATAGAAGTTCAGCAGTTAAACATGGGAAATTATATGTTTCATTTTTTTCAGGTTGTAGCATTTTTTCAGTTTCTAAGATTATTTTTAGTGTTACTGTTTTTGACAGTTAAAATGTTTATAAGCAAGACAATTAACCATTTCTCTTTAGATAAGTATTCATAAATGGGTTCTAAAAGTATAAGGTATTTTCGGAGACAAGAGAACTTTTTTGTTATCCTTTTATTTATTTAATTTTTTTAGCAATTCCCAAGGCATAGTCTTTAGGCATCACTGATACTGGTGAGATGCCTCTTTAACTGGGTATAGGTTTCCTGTTAAATTGAAGATAATTAGGCTGGGCGTGGTAGTGCACGCCTGCACTTGGGAGGCTGAAGTAGGTTTGCCACAAGTTCAAGGCCAGCCTGGGCTACGTAGTGAGTTTGAGGCCAGCCTGGACTACATGATGAGATCCTGTTTTAAAAAACAAAAGTAAATTGAAGGTGATTAGATGAAGTAGGTTTTGTTTTCTTCTGTTTATTTGAAGGGTTATGGAAATTGCATCACGAGTAGGTAGTTTCAGCAGCAGGATAGAGACACTCATTAAGGAACAAATTTCAATTCGCACATATTTGTTTTTTCTTTTTCTTTTTTTTTGACTAATTTGGTTATTTGCCATTTCTGGGGATTAAACTTTAAAAAATGTTCTTCTTTTCTGTATCTGATGTTCTGTGTGCTATTAGTGATGCAGCCAACACGAACGGTTGTCATGTGTAACACAACTTTCGATCACCGCGAAAACACCGTCCTGGGAAAGCGTCCATGCTTGATATCGTTTGGTTCATGAACATTAAGTTTCCAGTACAGGTGACCCATAGCTCAAAGTGTTAAATAATTGTCTACATTATTCAATTTTTAAAATAATATTCCATTAATGAGATTGTTAGTATTTGAAGTTTTGCTCACTTTTATTTTTCCTAGTAGAGCAGGCTAAAAGGAAGGACTTAAGTTCTTATTTATTTCTTTATGCAGATCTGATAGATAGATTCATTTATTATTATTTTTTTAAGTGCAAGGGTAATTGTAAAATCATAGTATAAAGTTGGTGTGGTGTTTCTGCTCTCCATAATGTCTGGAACTTGCCTCTGCAGGTAAAATCCCAGAGGAGTCCAAAGCCCTCTCTTTATTGGCTCCTGCTCCAACCATGACAAGTCTGATGCCTGGTGCAGGATTGCTTCCCATACCAACCCCAAACCCCTTGACTACAGTAAGTACTGTGCATAAGTAAGTACCTCTTATGAAAGGGCCACACGCTGAACTAGGTAATCAGTTGAATGAAGAGCTTAGAAAACTATTTCCACTTTAGATGTTATTTTTTTAAATGGAGAGCTTTCAGATCTCTACTTATAATCTTTTCTCCTATATTATCACTGACGTAAGCTGCCTCTTGTAAATACTGCTGAAATAAATAAGGCTTCATTTAAACTTGGCAATTCAAATAGAGTAGTCATTAGAAAGTCATTTATTAAAACTCAGTATTTTAGATAGCACAAGGAATTGGAGGAGCTTGGTAACTTCCCAGTTAATGAGGACTAAATCCATTTTAAAAATGTGAGACTGAGACAATCAACAACTTTGGTAATGGGGAAGAAAATCTCAGAAGTGGTCATCTCATACAGAGAAAATGAAAACATGGCAAATGTATTTTACAGTGAACTGTGCAGAATTAAATAGTAATTCCTCTTGTGATTTCTAAGGATTAAAAGATACTACTATTACTTGGTTCTTGGTTTTTGTAGAGAAGATTCTGATCTTACTCATTTTAAGAGAAGGGCATGGTGGTGCACACCTGTAATCCCAGCACTCGAGAGGCTGAGGCAGGAGGATTGTTGTGAGTTCAAGGCCAGCCTGGGCTACAAAGTAAGTTCAAGACCAGCCCGAATTGCATAGTGAGACTCTGTCCCAAAAACACCCATCCCCCCCAAAAAAGGGCCATTTTTCATCAAAGATCTAAAACAACATAGCTTACCTTAATTGGAAGCTGAATCTAGCTTTGTGTTGTTGAATATAGAATAAATTAAAGTAACCCTTTGTGATTATAGTTAGTGTATCAGAATTACAAAAAGTGTTTAAAAACTTTGAAATACAAACTTTCAGGTCTTTTTAATTTTTATATACGTTACTCTAGAAATGTGCCTTGTGGACCATGGCAGCAGTGCTTCTTTTTGTTTGTTTGGTTTGTCTTTTGAGACTATATGTCACCCAGGCTGGCCTTGAACACTCAGTAGTCCTGCCTCAGCCTCCCAAGGGCTGGGATAATATGTCAGGCAGTACTTTTTTGTGTGTTTTGTTTTTTGTTTTGTTTTGAGACAGGGTTTCATTGGCAGATCATCCTATCCTTGAACTCACTTTGTAGCTGGGGCTGGCCTCAAACTCACAGTGATCCTCCTGCCTGAGGCTTCCGAGTGCTGGGGATCACAGGTGTGTGCCACCATGCCCAGTCATGGCAACACTTTCTCATTGACTTTTTCTGTTCAAAAGACAGAGTGCTGGTCAGGGTGGTTGAAGCATAGTAAGTGTGGGAAAGGCAGTGGGTGTTTGAGGTCGATGGGACAGTTGGAACAATGGTTATGTGGGGCTTTTAGTTTGAGTGTGAAGCCCCTGGAGAGTTTTAATGAAGAGTACAGACATGGCGTGGCATGTTTTTACAGGAAGCAGCGAAAAGAAGGGACACTTGTTTTGTGAATTGTGTTATTGCCTTTGGGAAGTGCCATTACTTAACAGTTGTTAAATCTTAGTAGTGTATGGCACGTTCATGGTCAGAATTTTCTAGAATAGCGTAAGTGGAAATGAAAGTGGATGTATTATTTTTTTCCTTGAGAAATCTTTTGTTAACTTTGAAAATGTTTCCCATTTTCACATTGTAGATCATCTGTCTCAGTTTAAGTTATATTAAAAATAACATTTTTGAGCCAAGTGTAGCAGTGCATACCTGTAATCTCAGCACTCAGGAAGCCGAGGCAGGATGATCGCTATGAGTTTGAAGCCAGCCTGAACTACAAATTGAGTTGAAGGACAGCCTGAACTTAATAACAAAACCCTGTTTCAAAAAACAAAGCAAAACAAAACGAAAAAAACAAACAAAAAAACACCCCATTTTGTTGCTGTGTGTGGCGCCAGGAGGGCTGTAAGTTCCATTTGTAACTAAGTGACCTAGCAAGACCCTGTCTCAAAATTTAAAAATAAATCAAGATCTGGAAATGTAGCTTAGTGTAAAGGCCTCAGTATTTCCAAAAACAACATATTCTTTTATGTGTGAACTAGCTAAATTTAGTAATGTTCTGGAAAGATCAAGATTTTTTTCATTTTCTACCATAGCATACATAAGAACTTACTGTTTTAGGTATTTCTTAGGTAAACTTCTCTGTTTTTGTATTTACTAAGGATAAAGTTAATAACTTAATAAAATGAGATGCTGTGATAATTTAATGATTAGGAGCTTATACAATTGGAGGTTTTGAATGACCAAAGTGCAGTTGACTATATTTGTAAATTCTATATTTATGAATTCACCTAATAAGTAAAAATCTGTTTAAACCTACTTTGTGGCCATTTACAGAAATATACAGAGTAATAAAAAATTTGAGTTGCTAATTGTGCACATTTCTGATGACGTCAAATTGACATGTGTCTTGTTTTGGCACTAACGCTGTAAAATCAGCATACTTTAGTGGTCTGCTTAGTGTCGCATCTTTTTGAGTTTTTGTGCTCGGTTATTTTACTGCTTAGACAAATGCTGAAGAAATTGGAGGCAGTGTGTAATGTGCCTTAGGAACAAATTGTGTGTGTTTGATAAACAGATTGTTCTGAGTTGTAATGTTACAGACCCTGAGCTCAATGCTAATAAATCACCAGTGCATATTAAATAAGGTGCCTTCACACAGAAACACATGTATAAAAGAGTTACATATTTAGTAGTTGATGACAATATTGTGACCAGAGGCTCCTAGTAACATAGCCTTCTATCTTCCCTGGGAACAGTGGTTCCATATCCAGTAATACTGTTCATAGAAATGTTATAGAACATAACTACCTTGACTGAGAATTGCAAAACTAATGTGACCTCACTTTTGATAATTCAAAAGCATATGTGGCTTAAAGGTAGGAGTCCTTACCCTTTCATTCTTGCTGAGTTGATCTGTTTTTTTCAAGATTAGAGTCTGGTAGTTTGGGATATTGGTAGAAAATCCATGCTGTTTGTGTTTTTCCCCTTATAGCTTGGTGTGTCACTGAGCAGTTTGGGAGCTATACCAGCAGCAGCACTAGATCCCAACATTGCAACACTGGGAGAGATACCACAACCGCCACTTATGGGAAATGTAGATCCTTCCAAAATTGATGAAATTAGGAGAACAGTCTATGTTGGAAATTTGAATTCCCAGGTAACTAAATTAGAGACCAAGTGGCAGTACCTTTTATTCTTTTTTCTCTTCTTAAAACTCATATTGGTAAAGTAGTATATACTTGATTTTGAAAAAAGAATACACTATTAAAAGTATCAACTTGGTTTCCTCAGACGACGACAGCTGATCAACTACTTGAATTTTTTAAACAAGTCGGAGAAGTGAAGTTTGTGCGGATGGCAGGTGATGAGACTCAGCCAACTCGGTTTGCTTTTGTGGAATTTGCAGACCAAAATTCTGTACCAAGGGCCCTTGCTTTTAATGGAGTTATGTTTGGAGACAGGCCACTGAAGTAAGAAATCCTAAACAAAGACATTTTAATGATTTCGAAAAATTTATAAAGTATATTGGATGGAATTAAGGCTTTTTTTTCTTTTTAATACTAATTGGCAATTTGGAAAGGAAGACTGTTAAGTATGTAATGAAATACATGTCATTTTAGCCTTTCAGTTTCTTTAAAGTTGTATTTGAGAACATTTGTCTTATTTTCTTATTTTCTCTTTTGAAGATCTGATATACTATTAACATTATATAGCCTACATAATAGAGTTAGGTCTTTTTCTCTATGCTTCAGTGTGGGCTGGTTTGTAAGAATAACTGTTCTTAGTGGGTGCTTATCTTCGTTGTGCAATGGGTAAGGCAAGACACATCAGATTGAGATGAAGTCTCAGAGAAGCTTCTCTTGCCTAGTAGTGGAAGTTTTATCAGATCCCTCCCGCATTCAAAGTTGTGTCTAAGCCATGGAACAGGGTTGATTAAAACGATATACATAATATAGAGCTTTTCATTCATCCTGCCGGGGTGTATAGATTAACAATGAAATCTTACGCTCTGAGGATAAGAAGGATTCATTTTAACATTGGTATCAACATTATGGTCTATTTAATTCTAAGCTATGTAGACAGTTGCTCTGATTTGTTTGTGCTATTCAAAGAGGTCGAGAGTTGAGCTTCTTTTAGCAAGTGATGATGGAAGGTGTGAATGAGATTGTTTATTCATTATTTAGCTAAATTAATGTGCTTTTGAGTTGTCCTCAGATTTTTAAATATATATCATATAAACATTTAAGTGTTTCATGTTTTATAAAATATGGTGTGTGTTTGTGATATGCTAATGTTTTTAATTTAGAATAAATCACTCCAACAATGCAATAGTAAAACCCCCTGAGATGACACCTCAGGCTGCAGCTAAAGAATTAGAAGAAGTAATGAAGCGAGTACGAGAGGCTCAGTCATTTATCTCAGCAGCCATTGAACCAGGTAAGGCCATAGTGTTGTTACATAGGCCACGAGTTTAAAGGTCACAGAACCTTAGGACTTACAGGAGTTTTAGAAATTATATTCAGTCGCTTTGTTCTACCAACAAGAAGATTGACACTCAAGAAATAGTAAGTGGCTTACTCAAAGAATGACTTAGCACATGTCTGTCCTTTCCCATAATACCAAATCAAGGCACATTCGCCTGAGTTAAGTTAGCTCTTTATATTTTAATAGCAAAATTGGTGTTGAGACTGATTTGCCGAAATCCAAGTATGAGTGTTATTATGAGGCTTAAAAGAAAAGTGCAGATATATTTAAACTGTTGGAATCAAGCAGGCTTACTTTCCTTAAAGTTTTAATTTTCAAGCTAGAAAACTGTGATTTAGAAAAAAATACAGATACTCTGTTTAACAAGGTAGAGGAACAGTTGAACTTTTGTATTACTAAATAAACGTTTGGATTTTTGAAATTCACACTCAGAACTTAAGCTTCAATTCCAGCAGGATAAATAGAGGAAGAATGTAAAATCACTGTCATAGGAATTGCAGACATGTTTTAATCGTACGTTATGGCAGCAACAAAATATTACGAACAGCTGTTTATAATCATCTGGTTTGTATGTACTGCTGCAGGGTGGCTGCACTCAACGAGTTTATGCAATGACTTTCTTGGATGTTTCTGAAGGATAATTGCACAGGCGGAGGATGTACAGAGAGTAGGCCCCTTGCACTATATGTGGTACATTCCACTTGTGCCTAATTATTAACTGGGATCTTTAATTGTTCTGAGCTTACACTGCAAAGTGGTTTTTTCCTCTCAGAGTCTGGAAAGAGCAATGAAAGAAAAGGCGGTCGATCTCGTTCCCACACTCGCTCAAAGTCCAGGTCTAGCTCAAAATCCCATTCTAGAAGGAAAAGATCACAGTCAAAACACAGGTGAGAGTTTCTACTATCATATTTTTCAATTTTGTATTTAAAATAAAAATTTATGAATTTCTGTTAAAAGACAATTTAGAAATTTCATAGTGTTCATCTGGAAGTGTAGCTATCTTTAGAAACTGCTCTGATTGTAATACTGTAGTTAAGATGAAATTTCACCTGATTTTTAATATTTCAACTAATTTTCAGCTTTATACATTGGTTTTCTATCTGAAGATCCTCTGTTGGGCTGTAGTTGTAGCTTAGTGGTAGAGTGCTTACCTAGCATGTGTGAGACCCTGGGTTTGAATCCTAGTACCTGAAAAAATAAAAAGGATGCTCTGTTTGGTTTTTCTGATAGTAAGCTAGTCTTTACATAGAAATGGCAGGAACTTTTCATTCTTCATATTAAGAAAAGGGCACATATTTAATGGCTACATTGAAAATACCATTTGGGTTGCAGCTTTTTTTGTCTCCCCAGTCCAGGTCTGGGGAATACCACCCCAGATGTGGTTCCACGCAGTTTTCTTTCTCCAGAACCATGTGTCAAGCGGAGTTCTTCAAGTCTTTGGTATTCCTGGTGATAAGAAAGTGCCTCCTCTGCCCTCTCCTGAAACCATGCAGTAACATGGAACCTCAGCAGTGACGTTGTCCTGTGCTTAAGTTCTGTTTCTGTCATGTTTATCCTATTTTTGATCATAGCTGTAGCTTTTTTCTTTTTATCTTTTATTGCTTTGTGGTTGGTGCAAAGGAGACATACCATCTTCATTGGAAAGTAGCTTACAAATCCTGTCTTCTGTCTTTGGGGTGGTGGTGGGGGGCTTTGAAAGGGTGTATAGTGGATCCTAATTGCATGTTATGTTACTCTTGAAGAGGGATGGAAAAGTGGGCATATGTGGGGGTATTAGAGAAGGGGGGTGGTCTGTGGGGAAGGAAAGGAAGAACTGGGGTACTGTACACTGAACCTCACCAGCAAGTTCAGTTTAGCTTGTTTTTCTGTGGTGTTCAAGATTTCAAGGAATGAAGCGAACTACTATGATGTTCTTTCTTTGAGTCTAGGAAACTACTAGCTATTTACTGTCATATACTTACCTGTTACTCTCAGTTTGCAAAGTCTCCTTTGGAATATTATTTTATTATGTCTAAGGTCCTCCAGGAAGGCAAGTTCAGAATCGAGTGAAGGGGATTGTTTCATGTACCAGGAATATAAAGCAGGGTGGCTGGAGTCAGCGGGAGAAGGCAGGCTCAGTGGCGACCCTGGGTGCTAGATCGGGTGTTCCCATCCGTTGACAGGTGTGGTCAGGGTAAAAGAGATCAAGGAAATATGAAACTTTGTTGAAGAATAGTAAGTTCTCTTTGGCAAAAAGGGACCCATGTCCTGAATCTCATTTTGAGGGGTTTATTGTAAGAGAAAGGAAGACTCCAAGGCTGGAAAAAACGAACCTTGATGATTAGCATTGTTTCCTTGATAATGTATATGAAGTTTTGTGTGGTTTTTGAAATTACAACAAATACTTGGGGTCCACTACCCATTGTAAGGTTTTTACTATACGTACAGATATATTCTTCTTCAGGGGTTTTTATATTTGGTCTACATTGAAAATTATTATTGTTCTTGATCGTCCTGAGAGCACTTTGATGTTGTCTGTGTGGCATTAGAGATGAGTAGGTCTTGGTGCATATATCCTGAAGGGTTTTGTTTTATTTCGATTTTGGTCGGCACGTTCTACTTTATTATAAACACATAACCTTTACAAAGCTCATAAGTGCAAAACAGGATGACGTTTTTTAAAGGAAGGGAAAGGAATATATCTTACTGATAAACACTTGGCTTAAGGCTCTTGATCTTGGAGGCCCTTCTCTCCTCCAGGTTTTGGGAGGGTATGGCAGGCCATTCTTGGCTTTCCCATCATGCCAGTATAGCTGCTATTCTTGGGTCTCGCTCTAACCCCTTTAGACTTAACAGGAGTCCTTGCTTCTGGTCCTACCCTCTTCTACTTTTACCCCATCTTCAGATCTTTCTAGAATTTGTTATTCCAGGAATGGAAAGGCAACTGTTGTTCACATGTGGGGACTTAAAAATCTGCTGTCATAAAAGTAGAGTTCTGGTCACCTGAGAGAGCCGTGGACGGAGGTTGGATAATATTAGGGCACCAAAATACAGTTAAGTGATAGGAATAAGGTCTCATGTTCCAGCATAGCTGGGTGGCTTCAGTTTACAATGTGGTTTACTACATGTTTTACAAAGAACCAAAAGAGAAGAGTTCAGAGGTTTCCAGAAAAAAAAGAAAAAAATTAAGGCGCTGGAAATGCTACATTATTCTGATTTGATTACTACATGTTTTATACATGTATTGTTATACTGTATGTGCCCCATAAATATGTACAATTCTTACGTGTCAGTTTAAAAAGATTAATGAGGCCAGATATGCATGCCTATAATCCCCCCAGGATTTAGGAGACTGGGGCAGGAGGATCACTGCAAATTTGAGGCCAACCTGGGCTCAAACTAAGTTCAAGGCCAGCCTAAACTGTAGAGAGAGACCCTGTCTCAAAAAGCCAAAAAGTGAAAAAGTGAGAAACTCTTCTCCTCCCACGAGCTCCTCCCCTCCCTTTTCTGTTCCTTCCTATCCTTGCTGTAAAAAGGGAAGAGGGGATTTCTTGTGACTGTGCTCTGGCTAGTACTTAGATACATTTCTACTTTGTCCAAATTTGATTCATGTTTTATTCTTAAAAAGAGTCTTAGAAAAGGTGGGCAGTTCTGTAATTGTGATTTTAAGGTAAGTAACCTTTACAGACCAGCATAGGAAGTATAAGACATTTTATGATGTTTTAATGGAAAACAACTGCTTTACAAACTAACTTTGAAGCAATATGATGGTAAGTTGCTGTGTATTTACAGTTCACTTTAAAAATATAATTCTGCCAGGGATATAGCTCAGTGGCACAGCACATGCCTGGCAAGTGCGAGGTTGCGAGTTCAATTCCTGGTAAGGTAAAATAGAAATGCAGAAACTGTTAATAACAACTCTTCCTTATCTTTGGTTAGATTAGCCCTACTTTTCACTGCTTTTAGCTTTCTTACCTAGAAAACTACTAGTAGTTGAGATAGAGAGGTGAAATATTTAATGTCAAAATTTAAATATAGTATTTACTCTTGAGCAGTGACTTTTGAACTCTTGGGACGTACAGGATAAGGTAGGAAGCCAGAGGATCAGTGCTTTTTTTTCCTTTTGTTATTATTAACTCATATTTATTAGGGCTATACTTACATTTTTGAAGGAAGTTTCTTTTTAATGTTAGGAAACACTGCTTTGAGGAAAACAGAAGAGTAATTTATGTTTTTAGCAAGGCTAATAACTAGAACAGAAATGTCAAATTTTACTAAGTACATAAAAGGAAAAGGCACTTCAAAAGATGATCTAGCTGGGGATGTAGCTCAGTAACACAGGGCCTGCCTGGCAAGTGTAAGGTCCTGAGTTTGATTCCTGGTACCAAAAAAAAAAATTAAGATTTGAACTCTTGAGTGATCTTGTATTAAAAATATAGTATAAAGACAAGTATATTATCTTTAAAGCAGTATAATAGATGAGCAATTGAAATTTTTTTTTTTTTTTTTTTTGCGGTACTGGGTATCGAACTCAGGACCCTGCGCTTGCTAGGCAAGTGCTTATTCCACTGAGCTATATCCCCAGCCCGCAATTGAAAATTAGCTGTAGGGAAACAAATTCTGGCTAACTAAAAAATGTATTTTAGAATAAGATTTCAAGCCAAGCATGATGGTGCACATCTGTAATCCTACTACTCTGAGAAACTGCTAGAATTTCAAGTACTGGCTGGCCAATTTAGATCCTGTCTTAAAATAAATACATTAAAAAGGCTGAGTTCAGTGTGAAGGTCCTGGGTTCAATTTCCTGTATGGAATCTGGGATGGTGAGTATTATGTGAGAATGTTTTTGGTTTTAGAGCATACCACAAATACGGTCATTTAACTGTGTATTTATTTTATGGATATTTCCTCTAATGTAGCTTATTGAAACCAGACCATCAAGATGACCGTCACACTTACGGAAGTTTATTAGACCTTCTTTGAATAAATAAAAAAATATATATATTTATGTTTATATTTATGTTAAATTTTGATATTGATGATATTGAGAGTCAAGGTTTTAAGTATGAGGTTCCCTGTGCAAGACAGTTTTCCGAACATCATGTGATTTTGTTTTCATGATAGTTGTGGTGGGTGCAGGTGTGATTCCTGCTCCAGGAGGTCAGTGCCCTCAGAACCCCCCTCTAGAAAGAGCCCTCAGAACTGGCCGTTGGCAGAGCTGGCTTTCAGAGCCAGACTGTTACACTCCAAAGTTGGTAGTGAGTCTGATCCCTTTGTTATCTAAGTTGTATGCATCTGTTTTGGTACATTTCTGTAAGTAGTGCCTGGGGTACTTCATTATGAAGAAAATAAAAAACTCCACAAACCATTTCTTCTGTTGGGGAAGGAGTCCTGTTTACAACAAAATGACAGTTGTTTTTCCCAGAAGAATTCCAGTAATAATGCATTCTTTCAGTAGTTATGCTTATAGTTGAAGCTATAAAATCAAGTAATTCCAAGCCTAACATTTGGTTATATCTAGTTTTACTTAATGGGTAATGAGTTTTATTTTTCTGTTTCGCTAGGACTGTCATTAAGTTCTGTGCTTCTCTTTGTTGTGACAAACAGTACATGGCCATTTATAGAAATTACTTTGAATCAGCTGGGCGTGGTGTCACACACTTGTAATCAGTCCCGGCACCCGGAAGGCTGAGGCGGAAGGGTCACTGTGAGTTCTAGGCTAGTCTGAACTGCACAGCAAGACCCTATTTCAAGAAAACAAAAAGGAAATTACTTTGAACTATATAATTACTGCTACTCTTCAAGATGAGTTGAAACTAGCATACAAATATGCCAACAGTTAAAGACAATTTATTGCACTGAAAACTGAGATTGAGGGAAATATCTATCTTCTATAATAATTTGAGGAATATATGTATATATATATATATATATACTTTTTTTTTGAGACAGGGTCTTACTATGCAGTTCAGGCTGACCTTGAACTCACTGTGTAGTCCAGGCTGGCCTCGAAATCAGCGGTCCTGCCTCAGCTCCCAAGTGCTGGGATTACAGGCGTACACCACCATACCTGGCTCAAATTCTTTGTTTTGTTTTCTAGACAAAATATCTGGTAAAGTTGTAAGTAAACTTAATTTCTAGTAATGTAATCAAATCCTTATGTAAGGCAAATTTTAAAATACTGGTAAATGCTGTTAGGATATACTTTTAAATTCTCTGAGGTCTTCAGTTTTTTACAATAGAAATTCTAGGAATAAGTTTTGATTTTGATTTTCTAACAACTTGTTTTCCTTCAGGAGTAGATCCCATAACAGATCACGTTCGAGACAGAAGGACAGACGTAGATCCAAGAGCCCACATAAAAAACGCTCCAAATCCAGGGAGAGACGGAAATCAAGGAGTCGTTCACATTCACGGTGAGTTTTAGAGAAATTATGAATAATTCCAAAAGTCACTAGTTTTGTGATTGGTTTTTATTTTGTGGTTTAGGCTTTTAATGAGAAATAAAATTTCTTTCTGGGCGTGGGTGGCTACAGCCCTTGTTTTGTTTTTCTTATTGGCACTGGGAATTGAACTCAGGACCTTGCACTTGCCAGGCAGGCGCTTGTGCCGCTGAGCTATATCCCCAACCCCTAAAATTTCTTTCCGATTGTTTTAGTAATAAAGGATTAATAGTGAGTGCGACTGGTTTGCATCTGGTGGTCAGTATGACTCCTGAGTTTGCTGATGACTCAGCTCAGCCTGGTAATTGTTTTACTGAGCAACTTCACGTGCACTGGAGTGACTTACAAATGTATATGCAGTGTCTACAGCTGTTGTAAATGATTTCCTATCACTGATTGCTAAAGAAAGAGGGAGGCTCTCAGCGGGGGGAGAAGTGTTTACTTACCAATGTATTTTTGTTTTTCAAGGGACAAAAGAAAAGATACTCGGGAAAAGATGAAGGAAAAGGAAAGAGTAAAAGAGAAGGATAGAGAAAAGGAAAGGGAAAAAGAGAGAGAGAGGGAAAAGGAACGGGAGAAAGAAAAGGAGCGGGGCAAAATCAAAGACCGGGACAAAGAACGAGACAAAGACCGGGACAAGGACAAAGACAAGGACAAGGACAGAGAGAGAGAGCGGGAAAAAGAGCATGAAAAGGAGCCGGACAAAGAGAAGGAGCGAGAGAAGGACAGATCCAAAGAGATGGATGAGAAAAGGAAGAAGGATAAGAAGTGCAGGACGCCACCCAGGAGTTACAACGCCTCCCGGAGGTCGCGTAGCTCCAGCAGGTTTGATAATGCTTTCGTACCTCTTCGTGTGACTGAGGGGCGGAATGATGCCCAGTGAAAGTGCGAAGCTTTAACTCAGGGAGAGATTGTCTCATGCAAGGGGAGCCCACATAACTAGGCAACATTTCCTTTCCTTAACTGCAGGGTAAATGCTTCTGTAGCTGAGGGCTTGTTCTAGTATTGAACATAGGAGGAGGTGAAAGTGAGGATATTTGGACAACATTATTTGAAAAACTAGCTGCCCTTCATAGTGCATAACCCTGGTTAACTTATTATTTCTGATTTTGTTTTTTTCCAGGGTAGATGTTGGGGAAGGTATTTTAGAATTCTGTGTGTATGTATGTATGCGTGGTACATATACATAATAATCTCACATATACATATATACACACATCAACATACAGACATAAATATATATATTTTGAAATTGACCTCTTATATGTCTGTATTTGTTTGGACTAGTGTGGTAAATTTCAACATGCAAAATAGTTTGTGAGGTTCCACTGTCATTTTTTTGCTGTCATCTATGCTGGTTTTTACCTCTCTTGAATATATGACATTTGAATTCTGAGCTGGGCATGGTAGTGCACACTTACAATCTTAACATTGGGAGGCTGAGGCAGGAGGATTACCATGAGTTTGAAGCCAGCCTGAAATACATAGTGTACATAGCGAGAACCTGTCCCCCCCCAAAAATAAAACCGAACATTTAAAATTTGATTCTCCTTTATCACATGTAGTTCCCTCCCACCTGTTCTCTAGATTTATTGATAGGTACACTGCCATCAGGTGGCGGCAGGTTGTCATAGTAACAGTTACAAATGAGTAAGTATTCCTCAAGGTTAACTAAACCCACATACTGTATTCCATATACCATGACTATAGATAAAATTTCTAACTTGCATCAAAGTGTATCTTAAAATTAAAAAATACATGCTTTGACAAAAGTATTTTTTCATAACAACTTAAGATAAATGAATATTTTTCCTGATTTTAAAATTTGTGAGTTTGAGCTAGGCATGCTGGTACCAACCTGTAATCCCAAGCAGTTGGGAGGTTGAGGCAGGAGGATTTCCATGAGTTTGAGGCTAGCCTGAGTTACACAGTGAGACCTTATCTCAAAAAAACAAAAAGAAAAACAAAAAACTTGTGAGTTTGAGAGTATATTTTTAATATTAGCCTTTGACAAATATCAAAAGATAATAAAAGATAAACTGCAGACTTTTTCAGGTCTCACTTTATATAGCCCTCATGAGTTTGTGAGATTATTATTGGTGTTGTAAAAATATGAGGAAACTGAAGCTTGGAGGAAGAGGTGCATTTGCTTCGCAGTTGAGTGTCAGAAATACAGTACACCCCTCCCTTCTTTTTAGAAATTAAGTTTGAGAATTTCCTAACCAGTATTTGGTATCTGCTTTTAGACACTGCTTCAGAACCATGAAGTTGAAAGCAGTAGTTTGTTACAGTGGGGTTTAAAGTAGGTAACTTACATTTCAGCACATTGAACCTAACATTGAAAAGCTTTCCCCTGTTTTGTTATGATTATTTGTTCAGCCTGTGGCTGCAGAGTTACTGCAGAGTGACTTTACTAATTGTGTCAGACATGCCTTGGTGACTATATGACTAGGTGTTACCTTCATGTCACCAGGTGCTTTGGTTCCTTTTTAATACCTGGAATGTAATTTCTCTGAGGACCTTGAAATGTTTAATTTTTCAGGCTGGGGATGTGGCCCAGTGGAAGATCTCTTGCTTTGCATGACAAGACCTTAGGTTCAATCCCCAGTACCACAAAAGCCAAAAACAAACACTAGGTTTAGTTTTGTACTGACCATGATCACATTTAGTTCTATTGTAGAATAACCCCTGGGGCCTGGAGAGTAGGAGATGGCGAGCAGCCAGTGTTAGTTCATAAAAGTTCAATGATGTGGGATGTTTTTACTTCAGAAAAGCTCAACAGAGAGACGGTTTCTCTTATCGTTTTGTGTTTTCCTGCTTTCAGGATGGTTGCTGAGTGGGAGATACTCTAATTGCTCAAACACAGACTACTTCACACTGTTATTTCCAACATTGTCTCCCACTCTGTCAATAGCATGTCTGCACCCATGAACCCTGACCCTTTGCACTGAGCTGCATCCCCAACTTTTTTTTTTTTTTTAAGAGATAGGGTCTTGCCAAGTTGCCCAGACACTGAATTATTTTAAAGTGTTGCCTAATAGATATTTTTAAAGAGCATTTTGATATTTTAATGCTTAAAAGTTATTATCAATAAACATGAGTTGCTAAAACAGAAGAGGGCTAGGAGTATAGCCCAGTGCGAGGCTCTGGTTTTGGATGTCAGAACTGGGAGAAAAAGGAAAGAAAGGAAAAAAATATTTATTGAGTATCTACTTTGCATCAGACTCTGTGGCTGGTGCTTAGCCGTACAACAACACTGTGAGACTTGAGTTACTAATTACCCTTATTTTCCAGTTGAATACACAGATTCGGGTTGAATAATATTTGTGTTCTTAAAGCTCTGGAGCTTCTTGAGTCTTTTTGAACATCTCTCATATATACCACAATACTGGCTTTATTAAGTTTTTAATTTTAGAAAAGAAAAATGAGAGATGTAAGGAGAGCTTGAATGCGAAAGATTTGATTTGTTCCAGCTGCTGTTTGGTCACTGGTTATCTGCGCTCCTTATAAGAGATCATTAACTATGTTAATCATTTAGTTCATGCATCCTTACATCTTGTGCCTTGAATTATGGACATGGTGAAGTTTGTTTCTAAATTGGTCACTCTTAAAAATGAAGTAATTTTAAAAAATGAAGGAATTTACACTGTGCATCATTTGGGTTTTATGCAGGTTTATAATAATAAACATTGTTAATTTATGTAGCAATTCTCACTCTGCTATGTTTAAATCCTAGATTTTTTTATGTGTGTTTGTGTTTTTGAGACAAGGTTTTGCTAGGCAGTTCAAGCTGGCCTCAAACTTACAGCAATACTCCTGCCTTAGCCTCCTGAGTGCTGACATTGCAGGCATGTGCCACCATGCCCACCTTTAAATCCTAGAGTTTAACTTACTATTTCATATCTAGGTAACTTGTATAATTTTAACTTAATAGAACAATAGTAAATAGATAAGTTGGAGGGAAAAGCAATTTCTGTATAAAATGATACTGATTTCAATGCCATTTTGGAGTACTTGAGTTTATTAGATTACATTTTACAAGCTGACTTACTCAGTTCGTGAATGTATTTGTTACACAGTAATCCACAGTGGGGCAGCAGGGAGCTACATACATGACAAGAGGGTCTTGTGATAGGCAAAATGTGTTACAGATGCTGTGAAAGAACATACGTGAGAGGCTCTGAAACATCATTTATAAACATCATTTATATTTTTATACTCAAGAAATTTGGGGGGCTAGAGATGTAACTCAGTGGCATAGGGCCCAGGGTTCATCCCCAGTCTGCAAAAATACCCAGTAAAAAGCCTAAAAAAGTACAATAAATTAAATAAACAGGCCTCTGAGGAGGGCTGCTCAGTTGAGGGGATCAGAAACTGTTTTGCTTTCGTAGGTCTGACTTGCCTGTTGTTTTACTTGCTGTTTAGTGACCCTTTTGTGCTTGCAGGGATAGGCGCAGGAGGAGAAGCAGGAGTTCTTCCAGGTCACCAAGAACATCAAAAACCATGAAAAGGAAGTCTTCCAGGTCTCCATCCCCTAGGAGGTTAGTTTAGGAGGCGTGTTCTAAAACCAGGAGGAAACAGGAAATACAAAAAATTTTAAATTATCTTTTTAATCTTTTAAAAATTTTGTATTTTGAATGAGTAATAACCTTTGTATCCTTCAGAAATTAATCTAAAAAGTTATATGTTGTTTTTTACCCATGTATTCATCCACTCTGTCCCCTTATGTAATGATATTACTAGTTTTTCTGTGTATTCCAGTTTTGTACACAAATAGAATAATCGTGTTTTTTCATATAAGAAGCACAAAATATATACTGTTGTACACTTTTGTTGCTTCCATATGGTTGAGATACAGTGTCCTCATTCTGTGTATAGTTGCATGGACTTTGATTGTCTGGTAGTACTCTGGTTTATTTAACCTGCCTGTGGTATACTGGACTTTCTCAGTTTTCCTATTACAAATTATGTAATTCTGTAATGAATAGCTTTGGACTTAACCTTGTAGTATACATGTATGTGGAAAAATTTCCAGAAATGCTATTGTCAGATTAGAAAGCTTGTTTGTAATAGCTACAATAGATTGTTATCAAAGTTATGGATTTTTGTCCATTTGGAAGGTAGGAAGTGACATCACTGTCAGTATAATTTTAGTTGCATTTCTCTTATTACGTGTAAAGGTGACCATCTGTGTATCTCAAGGCCTTTGTATTTTTTTCTGATATTATACTTCTCCTGTTTCACTTTGAGGCCTTTTTATCCCTTCCCTTGTCTTATTTTCCACAGCTCTTCGTTTTTCTTTCTCTTTTTTTGATTGAACCCAGTGCCTTCACACTGAGCTACACTTCCAGTCCCCCTTTTTCATTTATTTGTTTGTGTGGGGAGGTTGAGGCAGAGTCTTGCTATGTAGTTGAGGCTGGCCTTGAACTCTGTGGGTAGCCCAGGCTGGCCTGGAACTCGCAATGATCCTCTTTTCTCAACCTCCCGAGTGCTGGGATTACAGGCATGTGCCACCACTCCTGGACTTTTTTATTTATTTTAAAAGAGTTTTTAAATAGTTTTTGTTTTTGAGACAGGGTCTCACTGTGTAGTTTAGGCTGGTCTTGAATTCACTATGTAGGCCAGGCTGACCTCAAACTCAATGATCCTTCTACCTCACAGGCATGAGTCACCATGCGTGGCTGCCTGTTTTATTTTCAGACAAGGTCTTGCTGATTTTACCTAGGCTGGCCTCGAATTTGAGATCCTCCTGCGTTAGACTCCCAGAGAGCTGGGATCTCAAGTGTACACTACCATATCTGGTTTTTACACTCTTTTTATATTAGGGAGATTGTTCTTTACTGATTTGAGTATGGATATTCACAGAGTCTTGCATGCAGTTCAGGTTGGCCTTGAGCTCAACTTTGTAGCCCAGGCTGTTCTCAGACTCAAAATGATCCTCTTGCCTCAGTCTCCTGAGTGCTGGGAGTGCACCACCATGCCTGGCAGTAAATTATATTTCTATGGGTGTTTTTTTTTTTGGCATTTAAATCTTTGGCCTGTTAAATTTTGTCTTTACATAATATGGTATATGGACCCAGTTTTATTTTTCTAAATGTTTATGTGTATTCTAGTACTATTTATTAGAAACTTTTTGAAATGATTTGATAATGTTGCTTTGTCATATTCTGAGTTTTCCATGTATGTTTGGATCTGAGTCTTCTCTGCTGTTTTGTCAGCTTAACTGACCATTCCTGTGCTGTTGCCTAGTGCTTTTGATTATTGAGATTGTAAAGTATTTAAAATAACAGGGGTCTGAGTGTGTAACTTAGTGCAAAAAAAGGTAAGGCTTGTCTTATTTCCATACCCTTCATTACTTTCTCATTTTGAGCTTTCCTAACCATGTATGATTTTTTTCTCCTTTGAACATAAGTCCATTGCTTGGGTTCTTGAAATAAAAACCTATTGATTTGTGTTACAATTGCATTAACTTTCTAAACTAACTTAGGGAAAATGAATATACACATAGAGTAATAAATAAAGCTTTATGATGCTTAGTCTTTTAGTCCAGGAATATGGTATCTCTGTCTCCTTTTATCAATCGAGTCTTAGTGTTTTTCAGGAATGTCTGATTGTTTTATAAATACTATGTAAGGTTATATAAATTTCGTAAATGTATTCCTAGGTATTCCTTCTTGTTCAGTTTGTAAATGAAGTCTTTTCTTTTGTTATGTCACCTAATTAGGCATTGATTTGGTTTATACATAAGGAAAGTTACTGATACCTCTATGTTTAGTTTTTAATCCCACTGATTATTTTTAGTTTTTTCTTCAGTTGATTTTTTGTGGTTTTTTTAGTTATAAGAAACAAATTATTTTAAAAGACTTTACCAAAGTATAAGCAACATGTTTCCCATCAGGGAGTTGTTACTTTTTTGCTTGTTGCTTTTTATTTTTTAATAATAATGAATGTCAGAGTTTAAAACTAAATACAGTTGGTTTGTACACTGTTACTAATCTGCAGATTAAACCAAACACAAATGAAAAATATGTGGAAAAAAATTAGATCTGCTCTAAATATATATACACTTGGAGCTTTTTGTTTTTTAGGTTCAAGGAACATGTGCTGTCTTTGTGCTCTCATGTTGAACTACCTCCCAAACCCTTATGAGACTTATTTTTCCTTGTTATTTCCTGAACAACGTAGTACTATTTATATAGTATTGACATTGTAGTACTGTCTTTATTCCAGTAATCTTACATAAGTGACTTTCAAATGTAATAAATTCAAGTTGTGTTTTATGTGAACATACATAGTAATGGCTGCTGCAGAATGACTTGAGTATCTTTGAAAAGCTAACTAGGCTAAGTGGTAGAGGAGCAAGGGTTATATGACCTAAAACCAACTCAGTAGGATGCTTATGTAAAATACGTCATTTTAGATAGCCAGTGTGAGATAATATTTTGTTAAGATCATAAGTCTTTAATTTCTTATAAACTAACTGAAATATTATCGATATTCATACAGCAGAAATAAGAAGGATAAAAAAAGAGAAAAGGAAAGGGACCACATCAATGAAAGAAGAGAGAGAGAGCGTTCAACCTCCACAAGAAAGAGTTCAAATGATAGAGAGGGGAAGGAGAAATTGGAGAAGAACACTACTTCAGTTAAAGTAAGTAACAGTGCCTCTCTGCTGTGGGACCTGAATAATTAAGTTGATTCTTTATCACATAGAAGCAGTTTTTAAAATTTATTTGTTTATTTATTTAGTACCAGGGAATGAACCCAGCACTTTTATTTTTTATTGAGACGCGGTCTTGCTGAAGTGGCGGGGCTAGGCTCAAACTTGCGGTCTTCCTGCCTCAGTTTGCCAGAGTGCTGGGAATTACATGTGTGTACCACTATGCACACATGAAAGCAGTTTTAAATAGAAACCTTCATGAAGGCAAGAGGCTCTTGTGAATTGTTGGTATTTTAAAATACTTGTTAATTTCTAAAAACTAAGTTTTGTAGAGGTGAGAACCAATTAAAATTTAAACAATCGCATTCCCTATCTTAGAGAATCGGGAAATAGCATACCAATAAATTCTTTTGAAAATCTACAGGTAACGAATGTACTTGATATATTTATAAAAACACTTTTTGTCTGTTGCTATTTTCCACAACATGTGTTTCATTAACAAGACTGTTTTGTCACTGGTGTTGTAATATGTAGTTAAAATTGTTTGTTGAATATGATATTACAGAAAACTAAATTCTACCGAGTTGTATTTTTTAAAGATATTTTAAGAAGTTCCCCTACTATCCTGCTAAAGGTTATTGATATTTGGAAATCAGCTGTTCTGGAACTTGCATTGATTGTATAGAGGTTCATCATAATGTTTATTAAATGTATATTGTGGGCCAGGCGCTCTTCTCATTTATTCTCTTTTAAGCTGAGGACAGAATTTAGACTTGTTTTTTAATACTGGAGAGTGAACCCAAGGCCTCATACTTTCTAGGAATGCGCTCTCCCACAAAGCTACATCCATTGGCCCTTTTAAAATTTTTAATTTTGAGAAAAGGTATTGTCTCAGTTTCCCAGGAGGTCTCCTGCTTTACCTTGTCAAGAAGCTTAGATTACAAATGTGCCTCACTGTACCTAGCCAGACTGTTCCTGAACAGTCTTTTTCAAGAGAAATTGCATTAGTCAGCCTTCCCACTCCTGGCCGCAGTACTGCACATGTACAATGTTAATGTGCTCATGGTTTCAGCCCCCATGTGGCTGGCTCCAAGGTTGTGGTGGAGCAGAGCTGCTTGGCTGGTGGCAGATTGCAAGGGAAGAGCTGCAGAGAGGAAGGAACCAGGTGCCTGGTACTGACCCACCCCAAGGCCAGCCTTCATGACCCACCCAGACACACCCCACAGCCAGTCAAGTTGAAAGACCCCCTTAATGACCACAGTAATAATGGCTTTCTTTTCTGTATGTCCCTATTTTTGTTTCTCATGGCATTTTTGAAGTTCCTCTACTCTTTCAATAGATTGATTATACACTTCCTTAGGACTTCTGTTCACTGATTGCTAATTTAGTTTCCATGGATTTTCCATCTTTTATGTCAAGTGTAAAAGGACATATAGTGGACGAAAATTACCCAGTTTCATGAATTGACAAAAGATCAAGTTAAGATCATTTAGCTATAATAGTTCTTGAAGAAAACAGTAAATGTATACCTTAATATTCACTGTAGGAGAAGGAGCACAATAAAGAACCAGATTCTAGTGTGGGCAAAGACGCAGATGATAAAGATGCGCCAAGGACTGAAGAAAATAAAGTGCAGCAAAATGGAAATTGTCAGCCAAATGAAGAAAACCTCTCTTCCAAAACTGAAGCAGTATAGGACCAACGAATGCACCTCTACACTCAACGCTGGAATAAAATCCAAAGCTTTTAATTCTCTCAACAAGATGTAAAACAGGGAGGAGGTCTAGTTGGGCATAAAGATAGGTGCACCAGTTGTCAGGTGATGTGGACATCTTGTTACTGAGTAAGGAGATAAAGCACGGACATTGTGAAAATACCACAGGTTCCCCAAACTCTTCATCTTCTAAAATCTGTGCATTTCCATGGTGGCTGACACACTTGTCATGTGGTTTGTTAGTGTTTGCCAAGGACCATTGCAAATAAATTGAACATCAGTCATCCAAATTTGTACAAGCCCTAAAGACTGGAGATAAGCATTGGTGGCTCTTTCAAAAATGCTAGTTACTGAATTTTGTATTATTTCACTTTTTTAAAAGAAAAATTTCATTATATACAATTTGATGATGTGCTTGAAATTGGTGCAAATATATACACACTATTGTAAGTGCAAAGTATGTAAGAAGTTTTAACATTTACTTCATGGGATTTACAGTGATTGTGTTAAGTTCTCACTATTGTGTTTTCTTTTTGCTCACTGTTTAGGACAGCGATTTTTCTTTAAAATAGTTTTACAGATTAAAATTACTTAAATAAGTGGATTACAAAACAACTGACAATGCATGCTACTGTTCTCTTTCAAAAGGAAGAGCAACTGTGTTGAATACTAATAGTAATGTATTAGTATTCAGTGTTTAGAATCATTGGGTCTACCCACAAAGTAAGCATTTTTTTAAACTTTCTTGACATTTCCAACCTTACTATGAATATTGCAGTGTGTTTTGTCAGCTGTAGGTGGCAAAGATGCCCTTATGAAAAAGAAACTGGGTTTCAAAATGGGCAATGGGAGCACAAGCTGAAGCTTTAGTGCCTTCTACAATGTGGTATTCTGTTTTCTAGAATTTTATATGTGCTAGTCATTCTCAATTCATATGGAATCTAGATGGATATTCAAACCCATAGAGAAGTGTGTAAGTGGTATGTCAGAAGAGCTTCTTACTTAGTTCAAGTATGAAAAGGAAGGCCTGTTTTCAAGACTGACTTCAGAGTTTAAAACAATGCAGTGTTGGGACCATCAATTTTATACTGTGACAATTGAAAATAAACATGTTCTTTTCTCTTCAAATCAAAGGAAACCTTTTAGTTGACTACATAGGATGGCCTTAATTACTGCCTCTCAATCAACTCATAAGCATTGTGTAGAGATCATACTTTAAGGGATGACTAAGAGTATACCGGAGGTTTTTTGTGTTTTATGGATACGTTTACTTAAGTTTCAGGTACAGGTCATCTCTCATCAAGCTTATGTTTTGCAGAAAGTATGCAAGGAGTAAAACGACAACATTGCTAATTTTTTCCCTAAAATTATAAGGTGTAATTTCTGAGCTTTTTCATTATTACTTCCAAAAGTGTAATACTTTTAATTAGCATATTATTAAAAATTAAGTATAATTGTTTTAATGCAATCTAATACAATCAAATTGCCTTACCTCATGGGAAGAGTTACTTTTGTGGATTATAAAAACTGAGTAGCATATTAGTTACTTGGTTTCAACTTGAGTTTTCTGTTAATGTTAATACCATTGAGACCTAAGTATTTGGTGGAGAATGGGAAAAGTTGCCCCTTTTGTAAGTAATGAAGCCTGGTTTGATAATGAAGCTGCTTAATCATCTTCATGTGTTCAGAATTACTGTGTGTTTGGTTTTTTCCCTTTTTGTCACTGTGTATATTAAAAGTTTCCAAAATGCTTTACTATGTAAAGTATAGATGGTCATTTTAATCATTCAACCATGTTTGGTTGGCTGGTGAACAGCTTATTCTGATACAGTAATGCTTGGGTGCACACAGAAAGATTGTGAAGGAGTGTGTGTCTTGTATCAACAGCTGTCTTATTTATGATATGTAAGTAGAATAGAGCAAATGTTTGAATCTTTGTTATTTTTAGTACCATTTCTCTAATAAAGCTAAGTATTTTAGAGGAAAGTATTTGTTTAATGCATTTCAAAAAAGCATCTTAGTTTTCACCCTATGCTTGTTTTAGTTGGCATAGAGATTATTTTGGCTTGGGGAATTCGTGATTGTGTGGTGTCTATAAAACAGTTAAAGTTTGTTTCTTATAGTCTGGACACTGAAACTTTTTAAGGTTAGAAATTACTTAATTTGATTCCTGCTGCTAATTATTTTTTTTTCCTGATAATACTTTCTAAATTGTAAAATACTCACATTAATCTTGAAAAGGTAATTTATAAAGCCTTGAGAATGAGTAAAAATGGAAGGGCTCTGGAGAGAGTGAAGTTAGACTGCTGGGTGGGATTTGACATTTTCCTGCAGGGACGAGAGGTTTCCTGGGCTCCATCAGGGGCTCTTCAGACAGCACAGAGAGAACGGAGGAGGTGGGAGAGGGAGTGCAGTTTGCTGTTTGTTCACTTAGAGTTACTGTGTTTCCATTTGTTTATTATTTTCTTTTAAGGTATTTCGTTTTTTCATCAGGACTCTTCTTTTTTTTCATCCTAGGTAGATGATGTCAGGAAAACTGAGGTAAGGCAAAGGAGACGACCCTCACACCCTTGATACATTCCGATTGTCTTTTTAGCTTGCTTTTACCAAGATTATGTTCTGTTCCTTAAACGGCAGTTCCTGTTCATCATTTTAGACAAATTTTGTTCGTATTCTTACTGCTTTTCAGTGGTGTACACTGACCTAATAAGGTGGTCCTTCATAAGCTAGCCAGTCAGTTCCATTTGTAAAAATGTAAATTCTTAATTTCTGTAATTATCGCTTATTATTCTCATCTAATTAGCTTACTAGTAAAAGCCACTATTCAGATTGTGACCTTCATAAGTGTCAGAGGGTTAAAAATTGGCATGCTGAATTAAAAACAAAAACTAGTGTTTATAACCAAAAGGGTTTTTCCTTTTGGTCAAGAAATATTTTTGTGTGATATTAGTCATTTTCAGGACCCTCAGTCTTCCTATGTATATATTGCTACCCTTGTTTTAAAATAAAATGATCTGCTGGGGATATAGCTCAGTGGAATAAGCGCTTGCCTGGCAAGCGCAGGGTCCTGAGTTCGATCCCCAGTACCGCAAAAAAAAAAAAAAAAAAACGCTGTAAAATAAAATAATCTGATTCAAACCTGCCCTGAAATGAAGATGTTATTCAGATCTAATGATCATAAAATATTGTAGGCTTTTAAGTTTTTTCAGTCTAATACTTATGAAAGTATAGCACACTCAATCAACCTGAGTTGAAATTAGCAATTAAATGAATCCTTTTAGACAGATGCATTAAGTAACATTTCAGTGAGTCATTTACTGTTTTCATTTTATTTTTTAGTTTTTTTACTATTTCATTTTTAAAAATAGTGTTTGATTATAATGGGCTGGAGTGAAGCCATTCTTAAAAAGGTGAAGTACAGTAACCATCTGCAGATGTTTAAATGTTATGTTGTCTACTTTTACCTTTAGTATATTCTCATGTTCATTTACTAATGTAGTAATCACTTAATATTTTCACATTTCAAAAGTTAGTGCTCTTTTTAGAAGGGCTAAATTCTATTTCTGGAAGAAGTGAAGTATAAATGTAATAAAGTAATCATTTAAAATAAAACTGGCTTCCCTATTTAATCTTGGGCTTATGAGTGAGTCTTTCTGAGGATACTTTTATTTATATTTATAAATTATAGATGATTTTCCCTGAAGAATGATAATTATTTTAACAAGGAAAATAGTGTACTTTTGGTCTTTCAGTCCATAGATGGGTTAGATTTAGTATCCAATAGCTCTTTTTCCATTTCAATCTAAGGTACCATTATTATTTCTCACAATTTATTTATTGCAAGTATTAGTTCATGTCTTCCCTTTCCCTTTTTCGAGGTGGTGGTGCCGGAGGTCAAGCCCAGGGCCTCGTGCCTAGCACTCTGCCCTGGAGCTGTCTGTCTCCAACCACTACTACAGCATTCTCTAGTGAACTTTTTTAAAAGGTTTGAATCTGTTGCCTGATTTTTAGATGTGTAGCTAATGTTTTAATTTGGAAAATTATCAATTTGTCACATATTTTACCTCTAAATTTTGTTTTTCTAAGTTTGGAATGAAGTAGTAGTTAACCTCTTGCCTTTTTCGTTTCTGTTTTTTTCCTTTTCAGACAGGGTCTGGCTATGTAACTCAGACTGGCCTATTCGCTGTGCAGCCCAGGCTGACCTCGAACTCAAGGCGCTCCTCCTGCCTTTGCCTCTGAGTGCTGGGATTACAGGTGTGTGGTGTGCGGCACCACGCCTGGCTTTCAAATTCATAAAAATTATAAAATTAAGAATCAGAAGAGATTAGGTTTTACCAGTTTAAGGGTACTTGTTGGTAACACATTGTAATAACCTAGAGAACCCCTGCTTTTCAGTGAACAAAAATTTGAAAATAATGTATAATCAGTGTAATAGTTCAATAATTATCTTCTAAACTTGATTAGTAAAGCAGTGTTGTAGATTATCAAGGGACAAGTTTAAAATGTAAACCTAAATATGCTGCATAGGTGTTATATGTTTATGTGAGTAGGACTTTGAAGTGGTACCAGTAAAAATTTAGCAAATAATGCTATTATGTTGCTATATTTTAATAAAATGAAAATAATGTCTTAACACTGTTGAGTAGTAATTTCACTTGCTTTTGTGGTATTTATTTGCATATTCATAGATGTGAGGTCTTTTGCTTTTCTTTTTTTTCTATCCCTAGGTTTTTTTTTTTATTTTATTTTAAGAATAAAGGAAGAAAACTTATTAGCAGACAGACATGCATTTATAAAATAGCGTAAGAACAATACGAACATACAGAGTTACAGACAAAGTAGTAGGGAATTAACAATGGTTGTTGTGTTACTACTGATACCTTCAAAGTGGTTTCTCAGGAAACTAAATAGAGATGTGCTGTAATGATAAACCAGTAATCATCAACTGTTCCTTTCAATAGAAGGAGACAGAAGAGAGCAATAGAAGACAGTAGTACAACTGTTAGCTGTCCTGTATATACATACATATATAATTTCTCCTTTCCCTTCTCCTTTCCCACACCCCAGTTGCCCCTTTTGAGCATTTTCCTTTCATTTCACAATATCTATCATACCTCCTAGTTTTTATTCACTCTTTCAGGTTCTTACACTAGTGAGACAATATGTTGCTTACCCATGGAGGTCTTCTTTATTTCACTTATGAGTGTGGTCTCTAGTTGTAACCATTTACCTATAAAAGTCTCAAGTTTATCTTTCTTCATAGCTGAGTAATACTCCATTATATAAAAATACTACAGTTTTTTAAAATCCAATCCTCAGTGGATGAACATTTGGGTTGCTTCCACAATTTAGCAATTACAAATTGTGCCGCTATGAACATGGGTGCACATATATTGCGTGATACGATGTTTTCAGATCTTCTGGGAAAATCCCCAGAAGGGGAATAGCTGGGTTGAATGGGACCTCTAGACCTAGTTTGCTGAGGAATCTCCAAACTGATTTCCACAGTGGTTTCACCAGTCTACATTCCCAGCAGCAGTGGAGAAGAGTTCCTATTTCTCCACAGCTTCGCCAGCATTTGTTATTGGTTGATTTCTTAATGATCGCCATTGTTACTGGTGTGAGGTAAATTCTCATTTTAATTTGCATTTCTCAAATGACTAATGATGTTGAACATTATTTCATGTATTTATTTGCCATTTGTATTTTTTTATCTGAGAAGTGTATATTCATCTCAGCTGCCTATTTTTGGATTGGGTCTTTGAATTTGGAGGGGCTGATGTTTTTAATTCTTTATATGTTTTAGATAGAAAACCTTTGTCCGAAGGACAGTCAGCTAAAATTTTTTCCCAAATTGTGGATTTTCTTTTTACTCTGCTGGTGATTTCTTCAGATGTGCAGAAACTTTTCAGTAGGATGAGATCCCAGTTGTTGATTCTTCGAAGTACTTCACGGGCAGTTTGGTTTTTTTTTTTTTCATGAACTCTCTGCCTACCCCTGTGTCTTCAAGGTTTTTACCTACTTTCCTTTCCAGTAGATTTAGTGTTTCTGTTTTAACACTGTTTTTTGCTTTTTGTTCTTTTTGAGCAGGCCTGGCTGTGTATCCCAGACTGGATTGGGATTCACGTTCCTCTTGCTTTAGGTATGTGCCACAGCTCAAAGCTTGTTTTTGTAACTGAAAGGTGATAAATTCTTTCAGTGTTCAAAATTAATTTTCAAAATTGAGGTTTTATATTGGGCAGTCTTAATGTTGTGTGTATATCCATAACTTTAGTCAAGGCTTTCATATGAAACATTTGTATATTCTAGTAAATGATCACAGTTTTCTGAATTCCTCTTTTTTGTTCATGGAAACAGCTTTTTGCTAGGATACTTACACAATGAAAATTGTCCCTGTGTCTTAACAGCGAGTGGAATGCCTTCTCCCATGGATCAGAAATACAGCCCTCCATTTGGTGAATGAGCTATGTATTTAGGGTGGTCCTTTAAGTAAGAAAGCCTTTTCGTCAACATTCTTAAAAACCACCTTGCAGATAGGTCAGTTTAGAGTCTTGGGTGACCTTGTGGCGTAGTTGGCTACAGATGATGAGCTGTGCTTACATGGTTGTTCTATGGAGGCCGGCTTCTTGTTGGTTAACGACTGTGGGCCAGTTCGGTTTCCAAAATGTAAGTCATTGTGGAGCAGAAGAGGAGAGGCCTTTGCAGTGTACCCTATGACGCTAGTGGGTTCAGACTTTTTGGTCCGTGACCTTTTCCTGAAGACTTTGAAAGGATCTCAGATTGTAGCAGCAGCTTTTGATAGTACATGTCCGCCCTGAGTCTTAAGTTGCAGGCTGGGGATATAGCTCAGTGGCACAGTGCCTGCTTAGCAAGTGGAAGGTCCTGAGTTCAGTCCCTGGTACCAAAACTAAAATCTTAAGTTGCATTAGCTTTCAAGGATTACTCAGTCCTAATTAAGGACTATAAGTATAGTACATGTCATTTTTGTAATTAACATTTTCTTACCTTGGGATAAACATCCTGAAGTTTATTGAAAGAAGTTAAAATATTCTGCTACTCTCTTAATGTAGGGTAGCTATAGTATAGCAACAGAGTTGGTCAGTGCAAATAGGCATGACCTCTACTTCTACATTTCCCCCTCTTGAGTTCATCTTGCACTTCCAGTTCTCAGACACAACTTATTAAACACTGGTCAGTACAGTGCTGTCTATCTGACCAGCACTGTAAACTCATCCTGTGCAGGCAAATCAGTGGGTTTACAGTTTTGAATGTGTGCGCGTTCCTCACTGTTCTCCCCTCACTGCATTTTTCCTGCCTCTTTGCTCCTGTTGGTCTGACGTGACCTCACCTTGAGCACCTTTGCTGAGTCCTCCCAATTCTGCATTCCTGTGCAGTAGATGAAAGGCGCTGTTGTTCAGTCGTGATTGTAATTACACAGAATAGAATCTGTTTGAAAGACAGCTGTAGGCGTTAACTCCTTTTTCTTCCAGTCTGTTCTATAGCCTACCCTTTTCATTTCAAATGTTGCTACATAGACTTCAGATCTGTGTGGTTTTCCGCATTTTGATAGAAGGGTAATACTAACCCAACAGCATGAGTTGGAAAGAATTCCCTCATCTTTAGTTATCTGTAGGAATTTGTGTCACTTACCAGGCAGGATTCTCCAACAAAGTCAGTCTTAGCTTGGAATATGCTTTCTGTGTTGGCAGATATGGTATTAGGAGCAGATTTAGGGTTTGTTTCTTGTTTAGGGTTTTTGTGGTACTGGAGATAAACTCAGCCTTTGTGCGTGCCAGGCAAGTGCTCTGGCCCTGAGCCGTATCCCAACCTTGTCTCCCTTATTAAAATTTTGATTAGTCTCAGTTGCCCAAGCCTGGCCTCAAACTTGTGATCTTCCTGGCTCAGCCTCCTGAATAATTGGGAATATAGGCTTGTGCTACTGCACTGTACAGCTATATTTATTGTGGCGTGAGTTTGAGTGTTGTGTTTTTGGAGAAATTTGTCCATTTAATCTAAGTTATTGAGTTAATTGATGTAAAGTTGTTCATAATATTCCCTTAACTCTTGACCTATAAGATCTATAGTGATTTCCTCTGATTAGTGTTCACTTGTGTCTTTTATCTGGATCAGTATAAGATGACTATCGTTTTGATTTTCTATATAATCAGAATTTGCTTTCGTTAAATTTTTTTTTACCAGACTTTTGTTCTTTATATCTTCTGCTTATTTGGCGTTGAATTTGCTTTTTTTTTTTCCTTAGTTTGAAGTGGGAGCAGGATGTGAGACCTTTTTTTCTAATACAGACGTTTTAGTACTACGAATTTCCCTTTCAGCCCTGCTTTAACTGCATTCCAACAAATTTTATGTATTGTCTTCATTTTCATTTGTCTCAAAATGCTTTATGAGTTTTCCCTTAGGTTTTGACTTTGACCTGTGGGTTATTTAAATGTGTTGTTTAGCATCCAAATATTTGGGAATTTTCAAAGATCTCTCTTACTGGTTCCTAACTGAATTCCATTGTAGTTCTTAAGCATATTTTGTGTGAGTTGATTCCTTTAAATTCTGTTTTCTGGCCCACAAATAATCCACCTTAGTAAGTGTTCCATGTGCGCATTTGAAAGAATGTATCTTTTGCTGGTCTTCTATTTTTCAGTGGTTTTGTTTCATTTTTTTGTCAGTGAGTGAAATCAGTCTTGAAATCTCTGACTGATTTATAGATTTGTCTTTTTCCTTTTAGTTTTTCTCTGGTTTTGCTTTGTGTATTGGTGCTTTTCTATTAGATTCATAACTGTTGAGGGCTGTATATCCTATTAAGTTGACTCGTCGTTGTTTTTAAATTACACTTTTTAGTCCTAATAATGTTCTTTGCATTGACATCTTTTTAATACTGTCAGTTAAAACTTTGATTTTAATTTTTTTAGCATTAGCATGATATTTTTACTCCAAACTGGGCAGTATATACTTTGGTCTTGCTATTATTTTTTCCATTGTGAAAATTTCTGCCTGTAGGTTGGAGTGTTTAGGTCAATTACATTGAATTCTTTTTTCCAGTGAACCTAGTCTTTGTGCTGAGCTAAGCTACATCCTGAGCCCTAAGAGTGTTTTTAAATTTTGAGACAGTCTTGCTCCGTTGCCAAATTGCCTAGAATAGGCTTGAATTCGGGATCCTCGTGCCTCACCCTCCTGTAGTTCTGGGAGTGAAGGCATATGCCACCATCTGGCTGTGTGTTGGTGGTGGTGATCCTTGGTTAATACTGTGCATCTTGCTATCTGTCCTTTATCTTTTTTGGTTTTGTTCTCTCTTTACTCTGTGTCTGTCTTCTTTTGAACAAATTTAGTACTTTTCATTACATATTTAATCTTATTTTCTTTGCTGCATACGAGCCATATTTCTTTGTTTTAATTTTCAAGTAGTTTTTAGAGTTGTATGTGTATATATTTTTATAAAGTTAGCTTGTCAAATTTTAACCAACACAGCACAAGAACCATATAATATTCTCTGCCTACTCCCCAGGTTTGTGCTACTTTTGTTATAGAGTTTATTTAACATGTGTTAAAATGCCTGCATTATATTAGTTTCGCTTTAAGAAGTTATATTTTGCTTTTTCAGTTGAACCGGGACCTCATGCATGCTGCTTAAGTACTCCATCACTAGCCCTAGCAGTTGTATTTTAAAGAAGATAAAACTATCTCATATGTACCCACACATTTACAATTCACAGTGACCTTTCTTGTAGATCCAGATTGCTACTTTGTACTGTTTCTTAGAGGTTTGTTGGTTATGGATTCCATTGTTACTGTATGCGAAATAAGTTTTCGTTTCAGTTTTAATGTTTAACTGCTATAGAATTCTACATTGATTATTTTTTCTTTTTGTACTTTAGTGTATGAGGCCATTGAATTGTGGTTTACTTTGTTTCTATAAAGATGACTGCTGTTATTTTTTTTTTTTGCTTTTTGAGATAGGGTCTTGCTATACAGTTTGAGCTGGCCTTGAGCTCACTTTGTAGCCCAGGCTGGCCTTAAACTCACAATGATCCTCCTGCCTCAGCCTCCTGAGTGCTGGGATTACAGGCATGTGCCACCATGCCTAGCTTATCATTCTTTTTCTAACACAAATTGTTGCTTTTTTCCTCTTGCCATCTTTCTTTTTTATCCTGTGGGTTTTGGTGTAGCTTTTAGTGATATTTCTTGCGTCTTAAGCTTGTTTGGTCTATGTATTCAGTTTGGGAAATTTCCAACAATTATTTTGTTTTCATTTTGTGGCTTCTAATTTTGTGTATAATTAGTTACTTAGAGTTGTACTACAACTCACTAATGCTCTGTTCCTTTTTTTAAAAGCCTTTTTCTTTTTGGATAGTTGTGTGGCTCTGTCTCTGAGTTTATTAATATTTTGTTCAGTTATATGTCATTTAACGATGAGGCTATAGTCTGAAAAATGTGTCCGGTTATTTTTGTGTGTGGACATGGTAGAGTGTACTCACAGGTAGCAGGTGTGAGACTGCCTCTATGTGGTTCATCATTCATCAAATGTCATTGAATGGTTTCTTAACTGTTAATCTTGTCAGCATAGCTTAAAAATACTTTCAGATACTGTATTTTGCAATTCAACGTAAATTGTTCATGGATTTTCCTTGTCTCTACATGTTTACATGTAAGTTAAACACAACGTATAATTTATGAAATTTAACTTTCTGAATGCTGAATGTATTTTATATCGTATAGATACTCTTGAGCTTTGCTCTGATGCACTTACTGGGGACTTTCTCTGTAGGTGTTCTCATGGAGGCTCACATCAGCTATCCCTCTAGGGCTCACTGTGCCCACCACTGAAGTGTGGAGACCCTGGGAATTGTCTCTGGTCTCAAGCTCATGGGAGCACAGACAATTTTTAGCTCTTTGACTCCTGGAACTTCTTTCACATGGTTTTTCCTGGACTTAGGCCAGTTACTTGCTATGCATATGTGATCACTTCTTAGCTGAAGACAGGTGGTTCACAATAGTGTGCAGATCTTCAGAGCTCTTTCTCTATGTGATTCTTTTTTGTGTAGCGTTGCTCTGTTATCTCTCCACCTCAACCTCAGTAGATGCCCAGGATGTACTCACACCCCTGGGTTTGGCCCTGGTTCCAACCCTTCCGTCTGTGACTTCTTCCAGGCAGTAGCTAGCACAGCCATATAGGGTTCACCTGTTTATTGATAAAGGTTTACCTGTTACTGGCCTGTACTGTCTGATGTCTAATGTTTGAAAATCATTGTGTGCATATGTAGGTCTCTAGCTTTTTGTTGTATCAGGTGGTTTGGACATAGTTTCTGTTAGTGATTTTGGGTAAAAGTGAAAATCTGCTGTTATAATATTTATTCTATAGTTATTGGCTGCATTTTTTTTTGCCAATAATTTACTTCTTAGAACAATTGACAGTGTAGACACATTGCTAAAGTCCTTCCCAGAGCCTAGGAAAGGGTCATTACAAGCAAGAGGGTCTTGTATTTTAAACTCTATAAGCTTCATAGTAAATCCTTCTCTGGATCGTTAGAGAAGAGGAAGAATGGAAAGTATTCTGACAGAATCCTCGGTCCAGCATGATTAGACTCCTCACCATGTAACAGGGCCAGTGACAACCAATAAACAACCTGTGCTTGCAAGGCCTCATTTCTGGACAGATCATTTATGTCCAAGGGAAAGCTGATCTACCTAGTGGAACTGTTTGTGCTTCCAGAGTTAAGCAGCTTGGCGTCCAAGTAGCTTAGAAACAAATGGAAGCGGGGCCATCCATCCAAGAGGTTGCTCAGCAGCAAAGAATAGGTCTTTCTTTACCACTTGTGCTGAGTCTGTTCCTGTGCCCATATCTCTTGTATCCTAACTTCAAACTCCATTTAATTGAAAGGTGTGAGAATAAGCTAATATCAGAAACTTGAGTAGAGGTTAAACTCTGACACACTAATTAGGATGATGTGTTTTTTGAGTGGGGGAGACAAGATCCCTCTGTAGTCCAAGGTGGCCTTGAATTTGCTGTGTAGCAGAGGGTGGCCTTGAATTTGTGGTGATTGTCCTGCCTCAGCCTCCCAGGGCTGGGATTATATAGGTATGCACCACCATGCTTAGCAGGATAATGTGATTATACAGCAAATCATAAAATTCACAATCTAAGCCGTTAGGGCTTGTATCTAGATGTCCTCCCAAAATGCAATGTGCTCATAGGTGGGGCTTTTGAGAGGTGGCTGGGTCATGTGTGATGCTTGATCAGGGTGTGTGATGGTGGGATTAAGGGAGTGTGATAACTAAATTGGTTTAACATAAATGGTGTGGATAATGGAAACCCCATCCTGGATATGGGTACCCCACCCAAAAGACTTACTGCCTGGATGGGCTGAAAGGTGAGAGGAAGGCCTGCTGCTCCTTCACTGCTTGCTGCTTTGTGCCTGCCCCGCTGTGGATGATTTCTCCTCTGCGATGCCCCTCTGCCACACCACCCTGTCTTAGAGCCAGCCGACTATGGACTGAACCTCTACACTCTGAGCCAAATAAACCTTTTCTCCTTTAACTTGTGAGTATCAGGACAAAATACTAATAAATACTCATCAATGATACAAAATAGTAGCTAAGACATAAGCTAAACAGTTCATAACTGATTGTTGTGAAGTGTGATGTAGAATTTTGAAATTATATGGCTAATCTCTAGTTTGAGAATTTACTAGGTGCATGTGTAGGTAAACTTTCATGAATTCCTAAGAACTACAATGGTAATAGAAACGGTAATTAATGATAGTAATAAAAAGTAAGCATATTCTTTACTGTCTTCCCTCAAACAAAAAAGGAATCAGGTAGCCTGTCAACAGGACTGAAACTGAGGGCAAAGGGAGCAAGCACCCCCCCCTCCCAGTGCCTTGTGCAGTTCAGACAGAGTACCCCCTCTGGGTGGTGCAGCCTGGTGATACAGGGCTTGGCGGTTGGAATGCAGCGTGCAGTACAAGCTCTCTGTCTCCTGCTGGACATCACTGCAATAACTAGACCTCACAGTTGAAGGTGGAGCACCTATGGCAGGAGGCTGCCTCCATGAGTCCTCATCCAGCCTGTTTGGCAGGTCCTAGGCATTGTGAAGTCAGTAAGAGATTCATTGGTTTAAACAGGAAGAAAACCTGGCCATGAAGTCTTGAGCCCATTTAAATATGCTACAGAGGAAAAAGCATAAACAGTCCACTGATAACAGTATTTTCACTTGAAAGAATCTTGGGAACCTGGCTCATCCCGTCCTGCTCTTTACAGGTGAAGAATCCAAAGCTGAAGGCGTATGTGAGGAATCCGCAGCCTCAGTACTAGGTAAGCAGTAGATTAGGACTCAGATGTGATTTTAGATGTTCCACTCCTGACCCAGTGTTCAGCCAGTCAGCAATTTCTTTTCAGTATTTACCACTTTGATAAATAACAGTTTGGGGCCAGGCACAAGGGCACATGTGATGGTTAATTGTTGTATCAACTTGAGTAAGAGAAGCTTAACTATGTTGGCTCAGCAATTCCACACCATAGGGTGTGGAAGGCCCACCATAGGGGTGCCTTGTTTCCTGGATGTTATAAAGGTGAAATGAAGAAGAGATCTGCTTCTGTTTCTTTGGAGGAGCTCCTGTCTTTGACTTCACCTTGGACGTTATCTCGTGGCTTCTGGCACAGACCCTTCAGCTTCCAGCATAGACTTCAGCTCTCTGTTGTAGACCCAATGGCCTCCTAATACAGACCTGCATGGGACACACTGCAGTGAGCTCCAGACCTTTGACTGACTCCTTCAGTCTCCAGTGTGCACACACCCTCTGCATTCTCCCTCACCTGACTCTGTGGGTGGCCACCGTAAGCCAATCTTGTAAACTCATATGTATTGTGTATCTTGTGGTATATCTGTTTCTCTAATAAACACAGTGATACAGCACAAAACTGTAGTCCCAGCACTGTGGGAGGCTGAGACAGGAGGACTGCAAATTCAAACCCAGTTTGGACAACTTAGCAACTTAATGAGACCTTGTCTGTAGTTTTTCCCAGAGTGCTATTTATATTATAGTACATCTCAAGAAAACAGATAAAAATATACCTTTTTTCAATGACTGTGGGGCTTATAAACACCATTATTTGTAGTATTTTGAAAAATACAATCTTTTCATTTCAAAGGGAGTCATGGCTTCTGGCAGTAATAATTTCATTACTGTTGAAGAGCCAGCTGAGATATCTGAGTTAATGCAATTTATGTTCAATGATGTCCTAAAAGGCTGATGTAACTTTGTTTTTGGTGCATGACTTTTTAAAATACAGATTTGAAAATCAACAATGACAACATGTAATATCACAACTAATGTGATTTTCCTCTTCTTCCAGACAGGATGGCAGGAGTTTAAGGAGCAGTTTAACTGATGAGGCAAATAGGTCTTATTTTTTGTTTCAAGGGTCAGGATGACATTTTCTAAGATAAAATGTAAAAGTTTTAGCTGAGTGTGATGGTATAAGCCTGTAACCCTAAGGTGCTTGAAAGACTAAGGCAGAAAGTCACAGGTTCAAGGCCAAGCGAGGCAACTTAATGAGACCCTGAAAGTCAGGGATGGCGGCTCGCCTCACACGAGGGAAGCCCCAGGTTTCACCCTTAGCAGCCACCCCCCGAAGAAAATATTTTGATATTTTACCTTTATGAAATAACACCTCCTTTATATGTTACCAGGTCCCCCAACTCCTTTATTGTGTTTAATTTCATTCTTACTATTTATAAAATATACAAATCTTTAAGCTGTGTATGTTTTCATTTTGTCATTTTATACAAGTGGCAGGAATTAGGGCTGCCACACGAGGGAGGCTTATAATGACAGAAGTTGCTTCTCTTAGTGTTTGCACCAGAAGCCTGGGCACGGGTGCCAGATGGGCTGTGCTCTCTCCAGGATTTTCCCTCAGCACTGGGCACTGCTGGCAGTCTCTTTGGCTTATAGATACAGCACCTGAACTCTGCCTCTACTGTCACTGGACAGTCTCCCTGTGTGTGTCCCATGTGTCGTCTTTTAAGCACACTAGTCATACTGGAGTGAGGGCCCATCCTGCTCCAGTGTGACCTCAGCTCATTATGTCTGCAATGACCCTGTTTTCAAATAAGGTCACAGTAACAGAGGTTAGGACTTGAAACATCTGTTTTTTGGAGGATACAATTCTTACCGACTGTAGCGTGCAACTTCTGTGAATACAGAAATACTTCGGGCACTGGTTAGTTGGCATAATTCTTTGTGGGGCTTTTTTTTTTCGGTGGTACTGAAGATTGAACCTAGGACCTTCACATTAAACTACATCCCCACCCATTTTTAAAGTTTTTCCTTTGAGACAGGGTATTACTAAGTTGCCTAACCTGGGGTTGAACTTGCAGCCTTCCTGCCTCAGTGTCCCGAAGTGCTGGGATCGTAAGTGTGCGCTGCCATGACCGGCTTTTGTGGGGTCCTTTAAGTTAGGTGTAAATAGGATAGGTGCAGGTCACTGTCATGCATGTCCTCAGAAAGCTTGTGTTCTTGGCTGGAGACTAGCTTGGTGGAAGAGCACTTCCCTAGCATTGTCAAGACCCCGAGTTTGATTCCTAGCACCAAAAAATAAAATGTTTTATATGTATATATATATATATTTTTAAATTAGAAGTTTAATATGCTGCTCCTTTGTTTTTTTGGAAAATAGAACATTATTGAATTAAATTTAAATGTTTTAAAATTAGATAATCCTCTATCACTGGCTTATTTCCTCTGTTTTGAAAAAAATGTTTTTGGCAGCGCCTGGGGTTGAACTCAGAACTTTTCATATGCTAGGCAAAGCGCTTTGTCACAAACATTTGTGTCCTTTTCACCAAGGCCAAGTCACTGTTCTGTGAGCTCTAGTTGATGGTAGTTCTTGCTTGAGTGCGGGCAGGATAGGCCACTGGTCACTTGGTGATTGCTGGTTGTGTGCGTGGCCTCCCGAGGCCTGGGTGTGGACTGGTTGGGAGGTGGTGGGAGGTTGGGGGGTGAAGGGAGCTTACTGTGGCCGGGCCCTTGAAGGAGACACTGGGTCTCTGGCCGCCTTTCAGTTTTGCTCTCCCGCGGCCATATTTCCCCTGCTGTGATTCTGTCTCACTAAGGGACCAAAAGCAACAGAGCCAACTAACCATAGACTCCAAAACCACAGCCACAATAACCCTTCCTTCCTTACAGATTGTTTAGCAGGTATTTATCACAATGACAGCTGACTGAGGGCCGTCAACTCAACCTCCAGCCCTTCTCCTCGCCCTAGGGGAAACAGATTATCACTTAAATAAGATGAAGCAAGGTTGCTGCTTTTATGCCGAATAGCCCTGAGCCCCAGTCTGCTGTGTGTGTGTGAGGTGCGTGTGCACTCTTGTGCTGTGCGGAAGGGCTTTCCTGAGGTAAAGCGAAGTTTGAGGTGAGCTGTCTAAATTGGTTTCAGCTGATAGCCTTTGTTGAGGAGACCTTGTTCCTGCTGTCTTATTTTTTTTCCTGTTCTTAATTAGTTTTTGGAGCTTGGGGCCTCAAAAACAACAAGCTTTTAAAGTGACAGAGTAGGGGGCTGGGGATCTAGCTCAGTGGAATAAGTGCTTGCCTGGCAAGCACAAGGTCCTGAGTTCGATCCCCAGTACCGCAAAAAAAAAAAAAAAAAAAAAGAGTAATTCTAAAGTGACAGAGTATGCTTTTTGGCTCCACAGAGCCTGACTTTGACCGTGACATGTTCTGAGCAGGACTCGCTGGGTTGTTATCTTCCAGATTGAGCCCAACGGAACAGTGGCAGGGAGCCAGGGCTGTTTCCGCTCTAGGCTAGGAGGTGACAGAAGCCAGGAGGACAAGAGAGGGAGGCACATGAGCCAGAGGCACTGGGACATCCTGACAAACGGTAGCTAAAGGTGAAGTGTTGCTTTGGTACTGAGGTTCGAGCCTAGTGCCTCGTACTAAACAAGCTGTCTACCACTGAGCCACGTCCTCAGGCTTTTTTTTAATTTTAAAATTCTTAGATAGTCTTACCAAGTTGTCCAGGCTGATTTTGAACTCAGGATCCTCCTCTCTCAGCTTCCCAGGCCGCTAGGATTACAGACATGCATTCTTCAGCAGTCTGAAGAGTGTAGTGACTTGGCAATGCCTGAACAAGTGCCTTTTGGAACCCTCTTCGCCCTCATGTCTTCTTGGGCCGTGGACTGCCTGAGTGAACCTACCGCACACGTAGGAAGCACAGCCTCATGAGGTCCTCCGAGACTTGGACGCAGTGGCAGCCTGCTGTTACGGAGATGCGGAGGGAGCTCTCCGAGTGCAGCACAGTACCGAGGGGGAGGGCGCTGGGGACTTGGGGTATGTTTGGTGAGGCAAAGTGGAGGACATCCCCTTCACCAGGGAAACAAGGGATGCACTGGCGAGAAAACGGGCATTGTCAGGGAGCTCAGCGGTGACTGAAGGGCTGACAGGACCTGCTGCCATTGAACTGGCCTCCCTAGCGTCAGTATGATAGTTTGCTCAGTGGTGGACACCAGGTGTACATAATTAGCCTGATGGGGCAAAGCCCACACTGGTTTATAGCAAGCAATAAAGACCTAGTGCAGTGATGGCAAACCTTTTAGAGACGAATGCCCAAACTGGAACCTAAAACCCACTTACTGCAAAGTGCCCGAACTGCAGTTAAACTCATACATTCACATATTTCGTCTTAAAAGACAAACACACATGCCATACTTTCCCCATCACTGATAGACTTGGGCTTTGAGAACATACTTTGTTTTCACATAGTGCTGTGGATCGAGCCCAGGGCCTTCTGTGTTCTGCGCAAATGCTCTGCCAGGGAGCTAAGGCCCAGCCCTGAGCCTGGATGGACCTTGAGAAAGGCCTCCTCCCACAGCTCTTACTCAGCGAACAGTGGCAGTCCAGACCAGAAAGCCAGCAGCCTCGTGATTTGTACCCACACTGCCCACAGAGTTCTGTTAGTGTCCTCACCTTGGGATGCTTCCCCCATCCCCCTCCCCTCTGTGCAGATTTCCTCTTGATCCTTTAGATCACCCCGGGCTTTCCCGCAGTTGCCTTCCTGTGTCTTCCTGTGGGGTATGTTATTGCCCCTGCCCTGAGCCAAACCTCCCAGTGGCTTTCCATCACCCTCAGAGCCAAGCCTCCGCGCTCTGTGCGGAGTGCCAGTGTGGGGACGACGGAGCCTGAGGCATTGCTGCCTTCCAGCCACCCAGATCTTCCGGTTACCTGGAGGAGGTCGGCGTGCAGAGGGAGTGCGTGAGGACAGCACCCACCAAAGCACGGCTGCTAAGGGGGGAGACAAATGAAGGAACACTTGGATTAAGATGCCTAAGGCCTGCCACATCTCTGGACATCCCAAGGTAGGACCAAGGGAATAAAGGTAGAGAGGAGACAAGGAAATCATAACTAAAAGTTGTACATTTAGGAAGACTGCAACTTCCAGGAGCCAGCTAAGTTACCCAAGGTGATCTGTGCCTGTGTTCCTTTGGGCTCCTTCACTACAGACCTTCACATGCAGAATACGCAGGAGTGCTCACAGCCCAGAGATTGGCTTAGGAAAGTAAAAAGCAGGAACCTGATCCTAAGACAGAAGACTGTGTTGAGAGAATCCAAAGGATGTTTATCTTTTCAAAACAAAAGCTTAGGATGGGACACCTTGCAGGTGGCACCTTCTCCCAGGGTTTCTACGCCCTCAAGAGGAGAAGTATTTCCTGTTTCAGAAGTAAACGACTGTACTTCACATGTGGACCTTTTAAATCTCGTGTAGTAGTGCTTGCTTCAGCAGCACATAATATTAATTCTTGTCTAATAAGCCCTTCCCATGCCTCTTACTGAGACATCTGAAAATTCTTTTACCATGGCAGTAGTCAGTGAACCTGCACACTCATCCTTGCTTCAGGGATGTTCTCAGACCCAGCCCGGTGACAGTCCCAGTTATGAGCGGTAATGATTCCTTACCTTCGTTTGATTCACCCAATTTGAATTAGGCTTCAGTACTTCCATTGAGAGCCCTCCCTAATGCAGGCCTCATCAGTTTCTCCAATTCAATCCTCTTTCATCCTTGGGTTATATACTGAGCTCTAGGCAGACTGTCCTCATCACACGGGCCCGTCGTCTTTATCTTCTGAATTTGGAGTGCCATGTGCACCCTGTCCTCTCCAGTGCCGGTTCTACAAGTCTGCATTCCACTTCTCCAAGGCCCCCTGCCAAGGGCCTCACCAGTGAGAGCCTCCCTCTGATGTTATGACGGAAAGGTTAGATAACGTTCTGTCCCTGTTCATTGCAGCTCAGCCTAACACCTTCCTGGGAGGGTAATGAGCACTTAGGGTGAGTGGGAAATGTGCCTCTCAGGAATGGATATGCTGTGCTTAGATGGGGCTGCAAATACTGCCCCAAGACAAGACAGGAATCACACCATTTATCATAGAAATTGATTTTTCTCCTACATTCATTACTAAGATATATCCATCTTATTTTGAACTTGGGATGTGCTGCAGCACAAAAATCACAGTAAGTATTCAGCAGCAAGGTCAGTTGAAGGAAGGTAGAGATGCTCAGAAACAAATGGCTTCATTCTGATCTCGGTGAGAATCAAGAATGGCTCTGTGGTTTGCATTGCTGTCTTAGCTGTTTTTTGTTTTGGCCTGCTATTTGAGATTCAAAACACAGCTTATGAAGTATTGCCAAGACCTGCTAGTTTCCAAATATTTTGGGAAGTCTGTACTTCTTTCAGTTTTATGGATTGAAATCCGTTCCCTTTCTCTTCCTCTTCCTATTCTTCCTCTTCCCTTCCTTTTGCAGTACTGGAGATTAAAGCCAGGGCTTCATTGTGCATGCCGGGCAAGCACTCTACCGGTGAGCTGTGTCCCTAGTCCTTCTGCTGACATGTTTCTGTTCATTTCCAGGTATCTACCATCACGTGGTGGGGAATTTTTCTGATAGCTGCTTTAAGATCTTTATCAGATAATTCCCTCATCTGTGTCCTCTCTGGGTATGCATCTGTTGCTTGCCCTTCTCCGTGGAAATCCAGATTTTCATGTCCCATGTATTTTTAGACTTCATATCAGACATTTTTCCGATTCTGTTCTGAGGCTTTGCTGTTTAACGTCTGGAGTATATTGATACTTTTCCCTTTAGAAGGCAGTTGATCCACTTGAGTTTAGGCTACAAGACTAGAAGCTTTTGTGGGTTGTGGTTTCTGTGTTGAGTGCTCTTTTAAGCCTTGGCGGTGCTATTCAGATCTGTCTTGTGTGTGACCCTGGGCTGGTCATTTACCCCATAGTTCAGCACGCTGCCTCATTACTGTCCTGGTTAGGGTCACATCCCTGCCAACAGCTTTCTGGAGTTGATTTTCTTCAGTGCTTTCCAGTTCCCTGGGGAATCTCTGTTTTTGGTACTTCTACCATGAGACTGGGATGTTCTGCTGTGCCTATACTCCCACAGTGTTGTATTTACTGGGAAGACACAGAACAAAGCAATGGGCATTTGCTCCTCCCTTAGGGACACACAGGTCTTTGGATGAGTTGTTTCCCCTTCCTTGGAATTTAAGGTATGCGGCCCTTTTGCCACCACTGCCAGGCCTGGGTGATCTACCTACTGCCCCCTGGAGCACTGTGCGGCAGGCTTACTTCAGTCCTCTCCACATCCCCACCACCCGAGTCCAAGCAAGGGCAGGTGCGCTGGAGTTTGGGCAAAAAGGACAGACTCCATTGTTTTGGTGGAACATTGAATACTGATTATCTCCCCCAGTCCTCCTGCTGTTCTTTGTTTTTCAATCCTTAAATAGCTACTTTTTGCATTTTGTTCTGCTTTTATAACTGTGTTGAAAGGATGTCACTGTGTATGATCTCGGAGGCACAGAGGATGAAAAGATTACTTGGAGATGAGACTTGGTCCAAACATGGAGAGGTCCAAAGGGACTGTGCCAACGAGAACACTCGTCATGAAGGCGTCTCAAGGGAGCAGTTGCAATTGTAACCCATTTCTAGCACAGACTGAACAGAGAGGTGCACAAGACAGTTGCATTTAAATCAGAGCGCATCTGCAGATGTATTGGTCAAGGTGTCCTTGGGCCATTTTCCTGATAAATCTGTCCCAGTTAAGAATAATTTACTGGCTTGACTTTTGTTGTTGTTAGCCTTTTTTTTTTTTTTTTTTTTTTGTAAAACAGGTCCAATTGGTATATGGTATTGTAATATACAGCCCCATCCGCCTTTCCTCTGGCAGTTCTGGTGAACCTTTTAGAGCTTTCAGTGATACAACAACCCTGTGTGGCGCAGGTTTGCCTCCACTGCCCTAGGGGATCAGAGATGGGAGAGGGCTTTCAGAGGGGAGCCAAGAGAAGAGAAAGAAAAGATGATATGAGGACTTCCTTTGTTTGAATGGATTGGATAGCAACGTGTAAAGGTGCCAGGTAGCAAGGTGGGCAACTTTTACAGAGCTCAGTGATTGTCTTGGTTTGCAGCCCACGTATTCCCAATCTTCCACCGCCAGGCTACCCTCCAGCAGCAACCAAGGGCGTTGTTGAAACAATGAAAAGGTTGAGGTTCAGAAACTTTATATTCAGATGTTTTTAAGAGACATTGTAAATGTTTTCCTGTTTGGACAAAGTTTGATCCATATAGTAGGCAAAGCAGAAGAAATGAAAAGAAAACAGTAAAAAGAAAAACAAGCACACTGACCCTGCTTGGTTAACAGTTGGACTGTTTATAAAGACTTTTGAGTAACAAACCTAACCTTCAACCTTGCCGTAGACCCCAGGATAGTCTGTGGCCGCTTGTGTCCCTTTACCAGGATGAGAAGTTGAATGCCCCTGTTCCTTTTCCAGGCTTTGGAAGATTGGTCCTCCAGCAGCAGGTCGGCCTACAGTTCAGCGCCTCACATGGGCACCACTGTTACACAGCAACAGTGGGGGCTGTAGCTTGGATCTTAAATGCCCCACTAAGGACTGCTCATCAGCATGGTACTAATGGAAGATGGTGGAAACATTACAGATAAGGCCTGGAAGAGGGGGTGGGGCTCACCCTTGAAGAGGGTGTGGGACCTTGCTCTCTCTGTTTTCCTAACAGCGGTGAGGTGAATGGGCCTCCTCCACCACATGCTTCTGCCAGGAAGTGCCGCTCCAGGCCTAGAGCAGTGAGGTAAATTAGTCATAGGTGGAAACTTGGAGAACTGGAAGCCAAGCTAAACCTTTTATATGAATTTGGTATATTTCAAGTATTTGTTACCATTACAGAAAGCTGACAGTTTGATGTGAGAAGTTGCTTGCTTCATTTTTCCTAGAGTTAGAGCTCTACTGTTCAGAAATCAACATTGCTAATACAGCGGTACCTCAGTTCATGAACTTAATTCATTCCACAACTCTGGAAAAATGCCCACATTCGTGTTCATGTGGGAAAGTGGCCATGGTTGTATTTGTCACTTGATACAGAGTTAGCTCATACAGACAAAGTTTTGCTAAATGCTTGTTTGTGAACCAAACTGTTTGCAAACAAAAATGTTCCTGAACTGAGGTACTGCTATTTTGATGCCATTTTGTGTGTATTTTTTCATGAATACATATACCTAATGGGAACCTACATATAGTAGATAGCTTTTTCCAGCATCACTGTGAGAACTTCCCAAATATCAAAATAGGAAGTAAAGTATTTGAAATTTGATTGCAACTTGTTACATATTTATTACTGACATGTTGGAAAAAGAGAAAATCATAAACAATAGAATACACAGTCCCACCCTTCAGAAATAAATTTTTGTGTATTATTGTTCCTATCTTCTAAACATTTTATGTATGTACATTACTATGCGTACTATTTTGAAACTTGCTTTTTAAACTTGATACATTGAAGTTCTGATACTCATAATTTTCTATAGCTCATTTCCCAAGGATGCATTCTTTTCCATGTATCAGTGTATGTTTAAATAATCAGAAATTATAGACAACAAAATCTAATCAATCTTCATAGCATTCATAGAAGTGACCCTTTTTGCACATCTCTCTTTTTATATTTAGAATAAATTCTAGCGTATACTTGTGAAAGATGAAGGCATTGTGTACTTATTGCCAAATTAATCTTTTAAAAAAAGTTTGTCCTTGTTTATGGTATTAACATATCCTTGCTCTTTTATTTATTTATTTATTTATTTATTTATTTATTATCCTTGCTCTTATGTCAAACTAGATGTCAAAGTTTATGCTCTAATCTGATTAAAGTAGACCATTTAAAAATTCCATTTAAGTACTTTTTTGTAGGTATTATGGAACATAGTGTTTTATGATTGAATAATATATAACACAAAAGGAACATTCTTTTATTATTTGAAATTTGTGCTATTTTATGTAATTCTGCGCAAGGTCTTTTCTCTATGTATCTACATGTGTAGTATATATCCATGCATCATCCAGCTATCAAAACTTTTCCCACACACTGGTTCTTTCTTACTGTAGACTTAAAGAATCTGGTTACTGGATCAAAGATTATTAACATTTTCCCTTTTTCTTATTAAAGTTACTTTTTCATTAAAGAATATTTATAAAATGAAGATAAGTATAGTATAAAGAGAAAAATATTCCTATGGCAGAGAAGAAGGCTCACTGTCCACCAAAATTCTAATCCTCTCTTTTATAATTAGTCTGGAAACACATTTTCCAGCCCACACCTGTATCTAGGTGTCACCAGTAGTGTGTGAATGGTTCGCTTTCAAGCCAAGACTTTGAAGTCCAGGTACACTAGGCTTGCTTCATGTCTCTTCTCCCTTCTGGTGGAAGGGTACAGTGATAATGAGGACCGAGGGGATGTGAGGAACCATAGCACGGAGTCTGGGCCCCCTAATCACCGCATGGGAAAGAGCTCCCCGCTAAGAGAACTGTTACGTTTTTACATGAAAAAGATACACTGTCACATTAAACTATTGGGTTACGTTACTGAATTTTTTTAGAGAGAATTGTTAATATTTGCCATATTTTTCTAAGGTTTTGACCCCCACTCATATTTTTTTCCTTAGTTTAGAAGGGAATTAATTTTTTTAAAGGTTTTTGGTATGCATTGACAAAATGCTTTTTCAGAAACATTGCTTTAATGTACGCAAGCAGTATATAAGAATGGATTTCTCAGTATTGTTTTTGTATAGTTGATTTTTATGAATATTCTTATAATAGCCCAGTCCAGAAAAAGTCTGGGATATGACAATCTTTTAGATATTTTACTTTCCTTATCAAATAATAGTCTTTTCAATTTGATGTTTGAATTTTTTGTTTGTTTGTTTGTTTGTTTGAAACAGGGTCTCACTATGTAGCTGGCCTTGAATTCACTATGTAGCCCAGGCTGGCCGGGAACTCAAGGTCATCCTCCTGCCTCAACTGCCTGAGTGCTGGGATTACAGAGGGTGGTGTCACCATGCCCAGCATGTATGAGTGCTCTTGAACATCATAACAGCATAGAAAGTATTCGTTTAATGACTGAGCACAAAGTTCAGAATACTTAACTAAAATTTATTTGAACTTGTACATGGTGTGGTCCTGAAAATCCTGCTTGCCTGGTGAGTCCACTTCAGCACCAACTTTCTTTCTCCACCCTCTTCAGTAGCCTTTCAGAGGATCCCACGGTATGAGTCAGGCGCACTGTGTAGGCCTGTCCCTGAGTCCCCTTCCTCCTCCATTTACCCACGAAGTCATTCCTCGGATATTTACGGCACCTACTCTTTGCTAGATGTTTGGGCTATGACAATGAGGAAAAAAAAGTTTTTTCCCCCTGTGGAGCTTGTATTTGAGAAGAGAAGATGGGCATTAAATAGTAAATGTAGTTAAGTAAATATAGATGCGTTAGGGCAGTGGTGGTGAACCTGCAGCATGCTCTCTGTTGGCTCACAGGCCTAGTTGCCCCGGCCGAGGTTTGACAAATTACCAGCGTGCACACACAGCAAAGATCACATTAGCTGAGTGTGGTGGCACACACCTGTAATCCCAGCAGGGATTGCGGCAGGAGGTTCCTTGTGAGTTGGAGACCAGCCTACGCTACAAAGTGAGCTCAAGGCCAGTCTGAACTGCATAGGGAGACCCTGCCCCCCCCAAAAAATCCGCATTATTGAAAAGCATACCAAATGCAAATTTTACCTTTCAATAAAAAGCTGTTTATATCATTGAAAGCTCTGTTACTGTGTTTTTCTTTTAAGACAAGATGTTAATGTCTTAAGTTTTCTCTAAACTAGAGCCCCAGTGTGTTCAGGTGTTATTTTGTTATTGTTGACAGTGCTGGAGGTCAAACCCAGGACTTTGTGCATGGGAGGCAAGAACTCTACCACTGAGCCACACTGGCCCCCTCAGTGTTCAGGTTTGATTGTAGGGTTGGCACTGGGACAGATAGTTGGGCTTTGGGTAGCAGTCTGGGCGCTCGGTCTCTGAAAGGTTCGCTGTCACTATGTTAGAGGGTATAGGAAAAAGAAGAAACGCAGTGTGAGGGGAGTAGCGAGTACCTTAGGGGGTGCGGCAGTTGGAAATGGGGTGTGTTGGGGGCTGACCTCACTGAAATGGTGACTTTTAGGAAAAGACTTCAAGATGGTGCTATGGCTGATACATTGTGTCAACTTGGGGAGTCTAGAGGTTTGGCTGAGTGATTCAGCAGGAAGCCAGGGTGCTTACTTTGTACACATCCTGAGCCTGTGGAAGAGGAGGGTATGGACCTTGTATGAGAGCTACACACCCCCTGGGTGGGGGTAGGCTGTTTACAAGGTAAGGGGAGAGGCTGCTTGCAGCCGTTCCTCCCTTTTGCTGGTTGTTTTGCCGTGCTCTGCTGCCATGAACAGTTTGCCCTCTGCCATGTGCCACTCTGCCTCTGAACCAGCCAAGTATGAACTGAAACCTCCACAAACTGTAAGCTAAATAAACCTTTCCTTCCTTTATTTTGAGCGTTGGGTGTTTTGTCTCAGCAATGATAGAAAAGTAACCAAGACAGATGGTAAAGGATATCTGGATAGTACAGGAACAGACTGTGAGAAGCCCTCATACAGGTTGTGCTGGGGTGTGCCAGGCATAGGAGCAGGTAGATCCTGCACCATAGAGGAGCGAGGAGGCGACAGTGGGAAGTGAGGAGTGTGCAGAGGTGTCTTGGGGCCTCCAATCTCACTGTGTGTGAGTAGGAAGGAGAGGAGCAGCTTAGTCTGACTCACTATAGAGGGTCGTGCTGACCACAGTGTTGGGTGTAGGCTGTAAACAGGAAGAAGAAAAGCAGAGAAACGGGCGGTTTGATTAAAATCTAGAAGCAGTGGCTCAGAGTGGTGGCAGTGGCTGTCAGGAAAGAAATGTGTGTGAAATATGGCACCGTTAGCACTTCTTGATAGATTGGATGTGCGTGTGGTGGTGGTGACGGGAAATTCTGTACAACAGAGAACTCTTAAAATGTTAACTCCAGGCTTCAGTGGCCTAACACAACAGTAATGCCCCCTCACCACCAGGGTGAACATCAGGCAAAAACGAAGAGAGCTTCCAGAAGTCTGACCCATGACTAATTTAGCTTTCCCCCACTTGCATTGTGTATACCAGCTGTAATCAGCCAGGGCTTCTCCCTGGTCATCGCCACCCTCCCTCCAATTCAGTTCATGCATTTCTACCTGGAAAGTTTCCTGCCTGATGGGGTAGTAGTTTCCTGTGGTTGCTGTGGTCCCGTATAATCAAAAGTGATTATAAACTTGGAGGTTTTAAGCAACAGAACTTTCCAGTTTTTGAAGATGGAGGAGGAGGCAGGGTTGCCCTTCTGCAGAGTCTCCTGGAGGAGAGCAGCCCCCCGACCCCTGGGCTCCCTGGGGCTGCCTTCATGTCCCTTCTGTGCCTCCCTTTCTCCCTCCCATAAGGACCCTTGCGACTGGAGTCAGGGCCCAACAAGACAATTCAGAATAATCTCCCATGTCAAGATCCTTAATCACATGTGCAAAGTCCCTTTTTCTCTAAGGTAGCATAGCTTCTAGGGCTTGGTACCTGGTATCCGTGGGTGGCCACACATCTGCCTACCGGCCTTGTCAGCCGCCTTTTACCCCCAGCCATAGCATCTGCACTCTCAGTGGCAGTGACCTGTCTTTGAGCACGTGTGTGCACACAGGTCTTCATTTTTCTCATGGGCAAGTTTACATCTTAATCACTGAGGCTTCCCTGCCCTGGCAGTGTCCAGCTCACAGCTGATGGTCAGCACATGCTGATGAGGTGAGTGAAGGACGATTCATGAAGGGGAGTCTTTACTGCTGTGTGCCATGGGGGCTTAAAACCTTAGGAAAGCAGGGTTTAGTTCCTCAGACATCTGCCCAGGAGCTTGCCTTTGTTTTTCTCCTGCTTTCTTGTCAAGTCCAGCTGCTAGACTTGAACACCCCGTTAGAGAAACTTGCTCAGACTAGGTTTTGGGCCCACTGACAGCTCTTCAGAAACACAGTTCAAGTTGGATGGGGGAACCTATGCTCTCCTTAGCTGATTACAGGTGTGTGCCACCATACCTGGGGGAGTTTACTCTGATTTTGGCCTACAAACAGATACATGTAATCCTCTATCTCTTTAGGGTAGGATTTAGCTGCCTTTGGTTGGTTTATGTGGTGTGAGAAATGATGAGGTCAATATGTAATCTCCCAAGATTCTATTTGCCAATTAGTTTGTGATTTTGTTGAGATAACTTTGATGTTATCAGGTCTTGTAGTGACCAGTTGGTTCTTTCCAGGCTCTCTCTGTCCCATGCAAAGAACTGGGCAGCTCAGTCGATGAAGGTGGAAGTGTAGTTTATTTCAGGCAAAAGAAGAAAAGCAAAAAAGAGCTCCAGATAAAAAGGCACTCTGGGAAGAAGTGTTCGTCAGAGTGAGTGTGGGCCAGGTGAGGTAGGAAACGGGCTGCTGCAGAGCGAGGGTGGGCTGGTGAAAAGGATCAGAGCAGCCACCAGTTTAATGGCCCGAGACAGGGTCTTTCTATGTAGCCCACACTGGCCTCAAACTTGTTGCGATTCTTCTGCCTCAGCCTCCACAGTGCTGGGATCCCCGGCATGTGCCACCATGCCTGGCCAGGCCGCTGTCTTTTATATCCCCTTCTGATGTCAATGCTAAGTTGTCCATCAAAACCTGCTGGAGCTCATGTTAGAAGATTGGTATCAGGTGCAGGACTGAGCCCACTCTCGAGGAGACCCAGTGCCAGAAGAATGGAAAACAATGTTCTCTGGGATCCACAGGTCTCCACAATTGACAGGTCCTGCCCAGTTGCCCAGGTGATTTGCCCTAATCTCCGTGCTCCCTGGGACTTAGCCACACAGAGAGACTTGCTCCCGGTGGCTGTAAAATGTGGCCTCTCTCTCTCCAGAAAAAGTACATTCTTTGATTTTCTACTTTAAAAATTAGTTTCTCATCATTTCCTAAAACTCTGCTCCCTTGATGATTGTGAGCTGTGTTTGCGGCCGCAATGATCCACTTAGCTATGTCTTAGTGAATCAAATTTACTTGCAACCTTGACATGCGTGAACATTATGCTGGTTAAAGTCGTATGTGTCCTAAAACCCATAGGGGCAAACTGGCACTTTTAAAAATTCTTGGGTAAAGTCTGGCTGAATGAAATGATAGATTTCCCCTGCTGCCATGGCAGTGCGATAACATATTAACGGTCTGCTTGGCGGTAGTGGCCTCCTGAGTGAAGCTCGTCTTTCTATTTATACTCTTCTTTGCATATAGCAGTTTGCCCCAAATATCCATTGGGCAACCCCAAGCCAAAGGACCATGGATTTCATTTTAAATCAGTGAGCAAATCTGAAGTGTGCTAACAATGAGGAGCTAAATGGAGAAAAGGAGAAAAGAGGGACAATGGGAACCCGCTAGGAGGAAGAAAGAACTCTTTCAGCTGGGCACCTGATCCCTTTCAGGTGCCGTCATTTTTCATGATGTGTGTGCAGCGCCTCCCACAAGAGACTGACATGAGGGGCTCTGCACTGCTGTGTGCAGGTGATTCAAAGGGCTGGGAAGATCACAAAAACAGCCTCCTGCTTGGAGTCCAAGGAGCAGGGCAGGAAGGCACTGGGGGAGAGACTAGCTGGCTGTCTGGGGCCCTGGTTCTCTGGGGCCCCTGCTGGCCGCCATGCTTCCCGGTTCCTGCAGGTGGCTCGAGTCACTTCGTGGCCACTTGTTCCCTCTACAGAGGCTAGATATACACCCAAAAGATAGGCACATGGGTGAATGTTGCAAGCTCTTATCAGGCTCCCAGCCCCTGCCCTGGGTTCAGTCCCCTTCTGAGAGAACTCTGTGGTGGATTAAAGTGAGGGATGTCCTGGAGAGCCATTTGCATTTTAATTGTTGGTATTTCAAACCAAATCTAATTCTTACTCTTATTATATAACAATTATTAAGTATTTATATTACAGCTAACAGCCCAGGTGATGATAGTATAGCTTGAATTTTCACAATGTAAAACTACAACCCAGAGCAAGACTAATACAAGCAGTGCTCTAGAATCCTTCCTTATGCCGTGTATGCGCCATTCTGATTTCTGCAACTGCAGAATAGTTTTGCCTGTTTGAAAATTTTATCAATAGAATCATAAGTACATATTTTTTGATCTGTTCTTTTTTTCCTCAACATTATCTGTTAGAATTATCAATGTTGCTATAGTATTGGTACTCTTTTTCATTGCTGTGTTGTGTTCCATCTTGTGAAAAAACATACCCTCATAATTTGCTTTTCCATTCTATGGTGGATGAACATTGAGATTGATTTGGGCTATCGTGAATATACTTCTGTCACTATTGTTAAACTTGTAGTTTGGTGCACCTTTGTGCCTTTCTTTTGGGTGTATATCTAGGAGTGGAGTTCACTGAGTAGATAGGACAGTGCTGAAGTGGTTCTACCAGTGCATGTTCCTAGCAGTAGTGTGTGAATCCCAGAACTCCATACCTCAACAACATATGGTATTGTCAGTTTTAAGCTTTTAAATTTTATTCTGGTAGATAGGTAATGTGTGTCGTTACTAGTGGTTTTTGAACATCTTTTCATAGACCCATTGGCCATTTGGTTATTTGCTTTTGTGTAGTACCTGTTCCTCTGGGAATCAACGTCGATGAATGGTGTAGGTGTCCACACATACACACGTGTACGCTTTATGTATATGTGTATATGTGAGTGTGTGGGTCTACCTATAATATATAGCTATATTACCAGAAAAATGGATATATATGTGCTGCCATGCCTGGCTAATTTAAAGTTCTGAGTCATTTACAAGATGATTCTGCCTATAGAGAAGTTCCTATCTCTCCACCATGTTTCAAACTGTCCAGTTTAATGATAAAAACCGATTTCCTTTCTCACTTAGAATTTCTGTAGGGGCTGGAGATGTGGCTCAGTGGTAGAGCTCTTAACTTGTATGCACAAGGCCCTGGATTTGATCCCCAGCACCACACACACACACACACACACACACACACACAAGTACCAATAAAATCTGATTGGAAGAAAAAAATAAATTTGGGGGTCTGAATTTAAAACAAAAAAGAATTACTGTATATGTAAGTAGAATTCTTTATACTGCCTCATGCTTTTGAGTTGAAGCTGGGTGTTTAGAGGCATCTCCCGTGTGTGTGTGTGTGTGTGTGTGTGTGTGTGTGCCATGTTTTCCAGCAGTGTGACACAAGGCAATCTGTCATTCTGGCAATGAAGAATGAGTCTCATAGAGAGCAGAATTGGGAAGCAGAAAGTCTCCTTGTGCTGCCATTCCTCGGCTGATGACCTGGAGCCTCCTCACCCATCAAAACAGTCACCACTAATGCTTGGGTCATGACCAAATGAAGTGTTTCTGAAGCTGGCAACCTTGATGAGCTGGTCTGGAGTTGAAGCATAGCTTTGTTTTCCCATCTCCTGATGGAAGCCACTGCCTGTCCATTGGCTGAAACAATGCATGAGCCATCTGGACTTTCCTAAAGGACTCCCGAGCATGCCTCACCAGAAGTGTGCATAGTGATTGTTACCATTGCACAAACGCTATCCCTCCGGTTTCTCAAAGGCATTTGGATCTCCTTCCTCTGTTTTCTGTTTCTTGCTGAGAGGGATGTCCCATTAGACCATAAAGCTGGCAGGTGATGTAGGCTAACGATGAAGCCTAAAGGCACAAATCAGCGTACACAGGTGACTAGCTTGTGTGAGCTCACTAACATCTTTGAACTCCAGTTTTCCCATCAGTTTAAAAAAGAGAACAATATCCACCACAGAGGGTTGTTCTGAAGAGGTCCTATAAGGTGTTTGTAAATATTCAACAAGTGAATTGTGCAATGTGTACATTTCTAGTAAGTTCTCAGGGGCTGCCGCTGAGGGTTGGAAAGGTTAGGAAGGATGGGTAGCTGGATGGTGGGTAAATGTATTTACTGGTTGGTTGGTTTGTACTAGAGATTGAACACAGACCCTCACACGTGCTAGACAAGTGCTTTACCATTGACTTACATCCCTAGCCTTTTACTTGTTTTTATTTTTTTCTTACCAGATTTTACTGGTACATTTTAGATATACATAATGATCACATTCATTATAGAGATTTCTACCTGTACGTGATAAAACTTGACTTTTTTCCCATTCCTCTCCCTTCAACCCCTTCTTCCTCCCCGTTTATAAAAGCTTTGTTTCCATTTTTCCTTTTCCCTTTCTTTACTCTTCCCTTCTTTCCTTTCCCCTTTCCCTCCCGTGCTCCCCTCCCCATTTGAATGTTTTCTTTCTATTTCATAATACCTAATAAACATTTTGGTCCTGATTTACAGTTGTGGATTCTCATACCAGAGAAACTATGCGGTATTTACACGCATGTGTCCGATTCATTTCACTTATGAATATGGTCTTAAGGTGCATCTATGTACATTTCTACCCTTTCAGAATCATTTATTTTGAGACAGGATTTCATTATGTGGCCCAGGCTGGCTTTCAACTTTTGACCCTCCTGTTCCAGCTTCCCAAAGAACTGAAAAACCCACCAAAGGTTTTTCAAAACCATAGTGTGAGAAATTTGTGGAAGCAAATTATACCTGTTTATTCACTTGCGGATTACTGTTTTATTTCATTTTTCTCAATTTTAAAGTTGTTCTTTGTCACAGTATTTGGCAAGCTATTCGTTTCTGGACGCTTTTGGAGACTGGTCAACACCAATCTCTGTGGGATGTGTCTGCAGGATGGCACTGATCCTTTCAAATGATACACCATCACATCTGTGTCCACTTATTAGACAAAAACACTTAGCCTGAGTGTTTAGCTAAAAGCATTTTAGTTTGTGATTTCTGTTTTCTTCTCCTGGTTCATCTAGGGAACGAGCTCACACTCTGATGTGGTCATATCCTGCAGAGTCCTTGGGCTCCCGTGTGCTGGGTGATCCCTGTAGCAGGAGAGGATTTAGGGAAAAGTCTGAGAGGGAGTGGGTTGAAGTATACTTCTCAGCATCTCACTGGACCTTCGGAACAAAGTGTGCACTTGAGAACACTGGGTGAACTGAAGAAATGGTGTTGAAGCCTAGACATAGCCAGATTGATCACCATAATGTAGCAAAACTGGGATGGCCTGTGCCTGCAGGAGAGAGCTCACCATGTGGGCTCTGGAGTGAAATTACTTGGTAGGAGTCACGATTTTCTCTTGAAACACTTGGAAAGTTTTCAGATTGGCTGGGTTTTATTTGGCTTGGGCAGTGTCTTGGTTACTTTTCTCTTGTTGCTGAGACAAAATACCCAATGCCCAAATTGAAGGAAGGAAAGGTTTATTTAGCTTACAGTTTGTGGAAGTTTCAGTCCTTACTTGGCTGGTTCTGAGGCAGAATGGCACATGGCAGAGGGCAAACTGTTCAGGCAGCAGAGCACAATAAAAACCACAAGCAAAAGGGAGGAATGGCTGCAAGCAGCCTCCTTTTCATCCCTACACTGTAAACAACCTACCCCCACCCAGGGGTCATGAACCTCTCACAATCTCCACGCCCTTCTCTTCCACAGGCTCAGGATGTTTACAAAATAAGCACCCCAGCTTGCTCCTGAGTCACTCAGCTAAACCCCTAGATTCCCCAAGTTGACACAATGTATCAACCATAACAGGCAGTAACTTTGCAAGTGCTCATCTTTGAGAGGGCCTGGCAGAAGTGGTACCTGGCACTGGTGGGGGCTCCATGCAGAAAGGAGGTCATCCTTCTGTGTGTCTGTGGTCAGGAGGAAAGCTCAGCAGCACTGCTGGCAATACTGCTCTACATGGGCCATGGGAATGTGCACAGGAGGACAGTGTTTCCCTGTTGCAAGGCACCCAAAGACTGTAGGCCTTTCCTGTGGTCAGGATCGCTTTCCTTTTCCCTGTAACCCCGAGGCCCAAACACTGGGAGTGCACTTTCCTCAGCGCTGTAAGCACTACTGTCGACTTGAGCAGGATCCACGGAAGGCTTTGTGCTTGGAGGAAACATCCCCCGGTGCCGTGGCTAAAGGCTCTGGGCATCTGCAGCAGCGTTGACTGCTGTGCGCATGTGGGTCCCTAGGACTTGTTAGGAGGCAGGATCTGCTCCAGGAGTCAAGCAAAAGGACTGAGACTGCATTTCTTACAAGCTCACTGGTGATGCGGATGGAGCTGTCCTGAGCTGGCAGGGTGGGCACCTTGAACAGAGGTCCTCAGGGTGCCGTTACTCGTCAGCAGAAGCCCCCAGGATCTTGCTAGAAATGCACATTCTTGGGCCAAATCTCAGATGTAATTTAATAGGAGCTGCCAAAGCGAGCCTAGCAGTCTGTTCCAGTAAGCTCCCCAGGTGACTCTGACATTTGCTCGGTTTTAAGAGCACCTTGTCTGGGGAACAGGTCCATTTACCATGCGGAAGTCACCAAGGTACTTTTTGTCAGAGAGGACGGAAGGAACTTGTGTGTGTGAACACAGCAGAAGGTTCCTGGAGCAGTGTGACACATCTTGACATAAACTGTTCACACCTGGCAGTTTTCACTTGGATAACAGCTGTGAAGAAAGAGGAGACCAAAACAAATTTTAATTACAGAAGATAGCTCTTGTCTTTTAAAAATTCACACAATATTGAATATTAGTAAAAGCGATGATTTCTCCCTTAACCACTGTTCACAATTTGATCTTTACATCAGAAGTTTTTCTTCAAACAATTAAAAGTTTATACAAAAATGCACTGTATGAAACTAGTTTTTAAATATAAAAATTATATTTCCTTACATGTTTGCAAAGTAATTAGCTACCTGTCTACCTAAATGTGTGTATATCTATCTTCAGTTTCTGATGCAGGATTCACAAAGGCCTTCATAATCTCTGTAGTGACAGCGGTACTAGGATCATCTTAGGCTCCAATATTTGGTCTTTGACTCTGGATCTTGACATGGAGCCTTTAATTCCATGGAGTTTCCTGGGTGCTAGGAACTTCTTCTGTTTCACGGGTCTTCTGTGACCCTTGGTGAGCTTCTGGATGGAGGCTGGTGACCAGAAAGACCAAGTCGTGATGAGCAGCTTGGATCTCTCAGGCCTGTCCTCCTTCCTCAGGAAAGGGGAGAGGAACTTGAGACTGAATTAATAAATGACTACGCATACCCAACAAAGACCCCATCGAAATGCCTACAGTGTGGGGTTCAAAAAGCTGTCTGGTTTGTGAGCAGAACTGCATGCCAGGAGGGTGGAGCACCCTGATCCACAAGGACTGCGGCTCCTGGGCTAAGAACCTTTTCTGAATTTATCTTATGTACCTCTTCATGTATATGCTGAATCATGTCCTTTATAATAAACTAGTAAATGTGTTCCCTTGAGTTCAGTGAGTTATTATTGAACATGAGGGTTGGGCAGGGACATTCCTAATTTTTGGTTCAGATGGAAGCGTGAGTAATTTGGGAACCACTATTCTTGTTTGGTGTGTAAAGTTGGGGAGCAAGCCAGGTGCTTCCCTATAATCCCAGCACTCAGGCTGAGAGAGGTAGATCACTTCGAGTTCAACACCACCCTGAACTACACAGGGAGACCTTGTTTCAAAAAATAAACAAAAAAAGTTGGGGAGGAATTTTATGGGATAGAAGTTTCACCTGTGGAATTTGCGGTAACTCCAGGTATGCAGTATCATGATTAAATTATGGGACACCTTGCTAGCAGCTAGAGAGATGGACAACTATTTGGTGTGGGGAAAACTCACATTTGGTGTTAAAAAAGAAAGTATGAGTAAGGAAAAATGAGCCTTGCCTTTTTGTAGTCTGTAATTTGTTAACCAAATTTCACCTTCGTCATAGGTTTATGGACATTTATGAAAACCTCCAGGTGTAGGGAAGCCAGTCTGTGTTGTCATCTGCTCCTTTGAGAGTACCTGGCAGTACTGCAATCCATCCACTGAGCCTCTCTCCCTGGTTGTTGTCCCAGAGGCAACTCTTTAGAGAGCCTGGGCTTCAAGTCCTGCTGCTTTTTAAGCCTGTTTCCTCTGCTGTCTTGTTGCCCTGCTCCACTTTGTTCTAGAGGGAGAGTTTTCTCTCATCTTCCTGTTGGATGGAACCAGTCAGGAGTCATGTTGTGAGTCTCTTCTAGACCACAAAAGAAACTTGATGACTGGGGCTGTTCGTGTTCAGTGAGGTGCCTGGTAAAGGACTGATGTCAGTCTAGGTTCAGTTCCAGGTCACAGTGATGGCCCTGGCTGTTTTTCACAGATATGGCTCAAATACAGTTTGCTGGGCAAGTCAGAGAAGAGCTTGTAGTTCTCCCAGGTCAGTGCTGTAGAATTAGCCCATTGAGGGGGCATGGCCTCACTGGGAACTTAGGAAACCTCTGCTCCAGCCTCAGGACCACAGGGCCTCAGCAGCATCCACATCCGTGTGATGTGTGCTGGGCCAGCAAAACATCCACCTCACCAGGACTTTGCAGGTTCCTTGGGGCTCTGCCGAGTGGAAGCCAGGTCACAGGCGCAGCCTGAATTCTAATGATTCTAAGGGGGTGCCAAGGAGACACAGCCTTGCTGCACCTTCAGTGCCCAGTGTTAGCCCCCCAGGGGGCTGAGGTACAAATGAGAGACGCCTGCATCTCCACCCAGAGCAGTGGACACTAGAGGGAACGAGGATGAGATTGTGTTAGCTCAACAGTCCCCAGCGTGGTTAACATCGTGGTTCCACAGCCACAGAGTGCTTAAGCCTCTTGTACTTATATGCTTCTAGAACTCCATTTCCAAACTGCATGTTACTTCTTGAGTTGGGAGTTTATTAGGCTTTTATGTAAAATGATGGGTCCTTTCATTGATCCTTTACAAAATGCTAGTAGTGACATTGCTAGGCCAGAACTAGATGCCAAGGAGATGTCAAAGTAAAAAAAGAGCCTTTGACTCTGTGGGATGTAAGTCTTACAGGAGTCATGGGAGCCACCTAATAATAACCATCACTGCTGAGTAACTGCTGCCGTGATTTTACTACGTACTCTACGCTAGCATCTCACACTAGCGTGTCACACTGGCATCTCACACTAGCATCTCACACTGGCATCTCACACTGGCATCTCACACTGGCATCTGCCTCACAGCAGCCCTACAAGGTGAGGGTTATTTGCTCCTTTTCACTTAAGAGTGACTGGTACATCAAAGAGCGTGGGTCATTGGTCCAGTGTAACAGCTACCACAGGCCAGAGCTGGAATTTGAGCCTAGAACTTGGCCAAATCACGGGTGGTGGTATTCCTCACTTTATAGGATTGCTTCCTGTAATCGTCTGAGATTTGGAATGAAATTACATATCAGCCTAACCACATTTATACAGATTTGAATTGGGGGCAAGCACATTCTAGCCCGTGGGTTGTATCTGGCCTGTCATCTGTGTTTTTTTAAATATGGTTTTATGGAGCGCAGACAGCTGAGCCTGTTTATATATCAGCTATGAGCACTTTTGTGCTATGGCAACAAGGTTGAGTAGTTGAGGCCAGATGGCCCACAGAGCACGAAATATTTATCAGTCAGCTTTTTACAGTCTTCTCCGATGTAAATAATTCCAAATTGACTTCTTTTTATCCTTCATCTTCCCAGTGTGAGCAAGCAAACTTGTCATTAGAAGATTTATCCTTTCTGACCATGTCTATTTGCAAGCTACCCCCAGCGTGCAATTGTGAGAGGCAGTAAAGTAAAGTAGTGCAGCTCAGGTAAGTGTAAATGTGTGTGAGCTGCTGGCGAGCCAGGTGACTTTGGAGAAATGGCTTAATCTTGCCAAGTCTATTTGTTCTCATTTATGCACTCATTAATTTAAAAATATTAATGGAGTACCCATTATGTGGCAGACACCGTTCTCCATGGGGGTGTAGCAGTAAACAGGACAGACAGGAGTCCACACCCTCATGGAGTTGTGCCAGGTGAGGGCAGCCACAAAAGTAAAAGTCTGCAGAAGGAAGGTGATAGTAAGTGTCATGAGGAGGAACACAGCAGGAACGTCTCAGTGCAGGGGCGGGGGGGCTACGAGTTTAGGTGGAATGGTCATAGAAGCCTCCATAAGGTGATGTCTGAGTAAAGATTAGGAGGAAGGATAAGAGGAAGGTGGTAAAAATCTAGAGGAAAGAACATTCCAGTTGAAATGAAAGACAAGACCCTGCCTGTTGGAGGAGCAGCAGAATAAAGAGGCTATAATGGGAAAGAGGCCCAAGGGTGTGTGTGCGTGCGCGTGCATGTGTGTGAGACAAGGTTTTGTAAGTTAGGGTGAGTGTATTTTAATTGGTGCTAATGTGTTTCTAGGGGGTCCTTGTTCGGGATTGTGGGGCAAAGACAGGAGTTCAAAGAGATGGGGAAGTGACCGTGATTGCAGACACACCTGCCAAAGTGTCTTCTTCATTTAAGTTGAGGCTCCCATTTATAAAACGGGGGTTAGTGGTAGTTTGCGCATCAGTTGAGGCAAAGAGGAAGTGTGGTAAGGTAGGCTGCGGAGCACAGTGCCTGGTATCGGGGCGGCGTTGCATACCTGGCAGCCCTTACTTTTGTAACCCTGAGGCCTGAGGGACAGGTTTGAATTATTTTTGCTGTGTGTGAATCATTGAGCTCAAGGGGAAGCTGGGGACGAGGGTGTGTGTGTGTGCTAGGAAGGGCGTGGGGGTCTGGCTAGGGCCCCGGCGGTGCTCCCGGCAAGGAGCCCTGACATTTCGGTGCGGCTTTGTTGTTGTTCCTTACTTCTATCTCAAAAGCACAGATGGTATTTCTATTTGTATTTTACCGGAGTATTGTCCTGTAGAAACTTGCTTAAATACTGGGACCCCTGATGGTTTGGGACTCGTTCTTAGCTAATGCTAAGGGTTTCATTTGGTGTCCTCTGGCCCTTCCTGCTGTGGCAGCCCCTTTGCCTTCCTGACCGATACTGTTGGCCTCTGCCTGCTTTCCTGTACCTGTTTGTTCACTTAATTTCTAATAGGACAGATCTTAACTGTGTGTAGCCACGCATTCACCTTTGGACACGCATTTTAGTAAGCACTTTTATTTAGTTGTTTTTTGCTTATGTATCTATGTGAGCACTTGTGGATAAATGTGCATACAATGCATAGGTGTGACCTCTGTTGTGTTCTTTATAGGGATCATGAAGGTATTGATGGGAGCTGTATGATAAGAACAATGAGGTTTGTGCCGGAATAATCTTAGTTCCCACTGAGAAGCCCCGAGGATGCCTAAATGTACTGAGTCCGTAATGTATTACTGAAGAGGAGACTGTTCTAATTCAGATCACAGTGATTTGCAGCCGCTGCAAGGTCACAGAGGCCCTTTCTGTGATCACGTCTGGGGTGTCCCAGGAAACGGAAAAGATGTTCAGCTATTGATATCCAATGCTGAATTTTCTGACTTCCTGCTTTATTGCTGTGGATCTTGCTGTAAAACCTGGGCACAATTTTGGGGCAATAAACTGCTACAGAATTGAGGAGCAAAAGCCCCAAGGCATTTCTGACATGAATAATAAATAAAACACAGTTGTGATTGTGAAAATACATGACCCTCGGAATTCCTTGAGCCTGTTACTGATGATATTATTGGATCAGCTCTGTCAGTTTATCCTATCAGAGGTCTGAAAAGAGTAGACAGGTGACCCTTGGCAGGTATTTTAAAATAGATACTTTAAAAAATATTGACATTTTTATACCTGTTCTCTGGTAACAGAATAAATTTTTGAAGGTAAAGGATTTTTCTTCATTCTTGTTTATGACAAGTGACAACAGAGTCTCTTAGCCATATTCATGTGCAGTCACTTGCTGGTGAAGGGGGGACGCAGGCTACTGATTGGCTCCCTTTCCCACATGGTGTTTTGCTCCTTCATTCTCTCTGATTGTAAAGGATTTCCATGGTAAGGTGCATCCTTTATTACTGTAAGTGGGTTTTAAAGACACTGTACACTGAAACATCACATGGTTATTTACAAAGTATCTCCATTCAATTTGCCTGAATCGAGGAACAGGAAAATTTACAAAGCTATTACAAGTTACTGGTTTGGTTTGAAAGAGACGTGTTTTTATGCTGTGGAACAATTCATTAGGGTAAAGAGGATGTAAGCATTAGACCTCAGATGAAGGAAAATATTTCAGTTGGTACAGATCATAAAATAAAGCTCCCATAGCATACAATGACCTTCACCCTAGACTGGAAAACAATGGGCGAGTCTAGTTTATTGCTGTTTCTGGCTGTTGTTGGATCTGGCTTCTCTGACCCGATGGATCACCTATGCTATTCCATTTCATGGAAATTCAAAGAGTGCTTGCAACTCAAAAAGCAGCTTCCAAGCCATCAAAGAGAATGGACGGTGTTCTGTATGTACATTTAATGCAGGATCCAGATCTGGAGTCTGAATGGCCCCTCAAGAATGGGCCAAACCAATTTCGATGTACTCTATGTGCATACTAGGGCTGATGTAGCCCCAAGAAGGCAGAAACCATGTGGCCTCCACGGAGATCTAGGTCACCTCCAAGAAGATAAGCATGGTCTCCATGTTTACGTTTGAGCACCTGTCTCAAGGAAATGTAGCTATTACTTCTGTGAGATTTGCCATCCTATCTCTAAAGCCAGGATATTATAGCCCCAATGGATTATGTAGTGTCCACATTTGTTCCAGTTTATCTGCATATCTTTGCATTGGCCCTTCCCTCTTCCATTTCTCTGGGCCTTTGTTACGGCTTGTATCTAGATATCCTCCCAAAGCCTCATGTGCTTTTTGGTGCTGGCTGGACACTGGGATTGAGGGTGTGTGGTACTGAATTAGGCCACTGATTGGAATTAGCATAGTTCTGGGAGGTACCACCCAAAAGGCTGGTAGCCTGAATGGCAGGTTGGCTGTGTACTGGCTGTGGGCTGCTCCTGCCTCCTGCCTCCTGCCTGCTACACCATGGACTGTTTCTCCTCTGTGATTCTCCTGTGTTATGTCACCTTGCTGTGGAGCCAGGTGACTGCGCACTGAAACCTCTATTAACTGTGAGCTGAAAGAAACATTTTCTTTAACCTGTAGGTGTCAGGTATTTTGTCCCACCGAGGAGAAAAGTAATTAAGACACGTTTCTTCTGGCTTCTTCTGTCTTTCAGAATGTAGCTTGGTGCTTCCCTCTGTGTGCCCTCTGAGCTGGGGCCTGACTTATTAATTAACATTATCATTAAAGTCATTTAAATTCATCTTTATGTGGTGTGCAGTCCCAGTTATCTACAGAAGAATGCTTACCTTAAAATATTTCCTTAGCTATACCGAGAATTTCCCAGTGCACTCAGTCAACATTTACTGAGGGCCCACAGTTCTCGATGCTGGGATGCAGACATGAGTGAGGTATTGTTTCTCACCTCAAGAAACCTACATGCTGTTTAAAAAGAGAAAAGCACAAGCAATCACCAGTGAGGTGAAATTGACATCCTTGTAAGTAAAAATAGTCAAAAGTTGGCAGTTGCCCTTGGTTTAGCCCAATACAAATGCAGAAAACCCCTGGCAGTGTCTTAGGTTGCATTGTCTTAAATGGAGTGTTTATTGGGGAATGATATAGTTTGGAGATGAATCCATGGGATTGTAACAAGGGAAGGGTCAGGGCTGTGAATCGGGAAAGTGGAAACACCAGAACATAAGAATACATGAGCTGGCCCCTGCTTAAGCCAAGCATTCAACCTGCTGCAACTGCTGAGGTCCTTTATGCAATGGGACCGAGGGGGGACTTTTTCCACGAGTGGCCTCCCAGACCTTACCTCCCTTTGGTTCTTCCAGGTGGCCCATGTGTGTGTGCAGTGTGTTTTTGTGGCGGCTCCCGTCTTGGTGTCAGAGAAGACAGAAGCAGAGTGAGAGGGAAGCAGTGTGGGCAGAGGAGGAGCAGTGGGAGGACGCCCGTGTAAAGCCACTGCTGGTGGGCTTGGCTCTTGTTGCTGCAGTAGAGGAGGGAGTAAGAGGCTGCGCGGGAGGCTGTGAAGAGATGCTGGCTACAAGCCACAGCAATGGTGCGTCTAAGGGGGAGAGAACGGTGAACTTGGTGGAAATTTGACTGGCCGAGAGGGAGGAGGGAAATGTAACTACGGAAACAAAGGTAAGTTGAGTTGAGGCTTTGAGGGTTTGTTGTCCCCTCCAGGTGGGCACTACAAGTAGAAGGGGCAGCACAGAACATAGCACTTTGGGGAACTTGAAGGCTGGAGAGGAAACCTGGGGAGGAAGGTGGGTGGTGGCTGCAGAGACAGAGGTCAGACCAATCACGGGACTTGCAGGTGGGTCACTTCTCGGGGGCTGCTAAGACCACCACAAACTGGTGGCTCCAACAGTGGAAATGTACAGTCTGACTTTTCTGCAGGCTGCAAGTCCAGCAGCAAGGTGTTGGCAGGAGAGGTTCCGTCTGGGAGCTGTGAAGGATGACCAGTTCCAAGCCTCTCAGCTTCTCGCGGTGGTTCTCTCTTCAGCTCCCCTGGGCCTGTGGTGGCATCATCCCCGCCTCTGCCTCTGCCTCTGCCTCTGCCTCCACCTTTGCCTCCGCACATCTCCCCAGGAGTGCCTGGGTCCAAACTTCTCCTTTTCCAGAAACATGCCAGTGGATTTCCGACCTGCTCTAATGGCCTCATTTTATTGACTGTTGAAGGGCTCTGTCTCCAAAATAAGGTTACATGCTGGGGGTAGAACTTAAAGAGGGATTTTTAGGAAATAAAATCAACTCAAATTAAGAGGGAAATAGGATCGCACTGGTAGTCGCAAGCCACCCCGAGCTGCTTCTGCTGGCCCTGCAGAGCTGTCATTTCTCTTCAGCTTCTACATTTCCAGAAGGACACTGGTGTCAAGGGTTGCTTCTTATGCCTAGGCTCCCTTAGAAAACTCTGACACATGTTCACCAAGGCAAGGCAGTGTGTGTGTGTGTGTGTGTGTGTGTGTATGTGTCTGTTTTGTTTTTGAACAGGGTTTTTAGAAAATGTCAAACATTTGAATTTGCAGCAATTTTCTATGGCTAAATCACTCTTTGGTTTACATTTTAGCCCTTGAATTTGTCATTATCCTCTTTAGTTACTGGAATTTTAAAAAAAGGCATGTGTGGTTAAAGAAGCCTGGTTAGTGTGAGTAAGTATGGGTTGTATTAGGCAGGTAGCAGAGGGCAAGTTCCTGAAGGGTTGTAAGGCAAAGTGGTGTGGTAAGATGAGTGTTTTCTGAAGATTCATCTGAAAGCAGGGCAAAGGAGGGAACTGAAGGAAGCAAGCCGGACTCAGGGGCTGTGGCAGAGAAGCCGTGTCCGACTGAGCTGAGCAGCAGTGGAAGCATGAACTAAGGTGTCACTGAAGGTTCGCTCCTGGGGGCCTCTCAGAATGCCCGAAGTGTGCAAGCTCCAGCTCAGACCAGTCACACTCTCGGGAGGCAGGGACGAGATGGTGGTATATTTTACATGAAAGCGTCCCAGGTGATTCCAGTGGGTCTACGGTTGTAAACCCTGATGGCAGTCAAGGCAATGGGAAGGTCAGTAGCAGCTCAGGCTAGGAAAGATTAAGAGAGTTGAACCACAGGTCTTGGCAGTTTCTTCAGGAAACTGTGATGGGTAGAAAAATTTCAGGGCTCAGTATGGTGTCCTACTTAATTGGATGTTACTATAGTTACCAGTTATAAAATTACACATTTCTGAAGAATTACAACATTCTGAGTGTGACCATTAATCCTGATATGTTCATCTTATTGGATTAAAAAGTGACTAGTGGATTAGTTAATTTTGTATTGTTTTGTTTTTGGACAGGGTCTCTCTATGTAGTCCAGGCTGGCCTTAGACTCGTGATGATCCTCCTGCCTCAGCTTCCTGAGTGCTGGGATCACGGGCCTGTGGCCGGACTAGCAGACTAGTACAGTATGGTCCTGGGTGTGTGTGGGAGGGTCATAGAGCTGTGGGTACTGTATGGTTCCTTGCCCGTTCCTCTCTGGTTCTCTCTTCCTGAGGTGCCGAGCGGGTTTGCTCTGCCATGCCCTTCCTCTGCTATCTTTCTGTCTTGTAGCTACAGCATGTACTGAATCTCCTGAAACCGTGAGCTCAGTTAAACATCCCGCTTTAAGTTGTGTGGGTCTCAGCCTCAATATCGTTGACAACACAACTTCATACCAACTTCACATGCACTCTAACCGAATCTTCCTTTGATTCTGAAGGCATCTTGGGATCTGCCACAGGAGGTTTGTTGTTAAGCACTGTGCTAGAGGTCCACCTGCACAGGACAGTTTGCCTCCCACACAGCTGCCTCCCCCAGCTTTCTGTGACACCATTTTACCCACTTAGTGTCCTGACTCGGAGGCTTTAATGACCCACTGATGTTTACATAAAGATTTCCACAGTCCTAGCATGGAATTGCAGACCAGCTGCATACTGCTGTATTCTTTCTAGTTCTCAGTAACAGTTTAGTAGAGTTGGCTGTATTATTTCTTTTACCTAGGCTCGATAATGTTATATGATTTGCTTACGTTTCCATAGTCAACCCTTAGCAGAATTTAGAAGTGGAATTGGAGCCCATGACGAAGTCTGTGTGTTTCAGCTTCTGCCATTCTGCACATATTTCCTTAGGATGTGGCCTTCCTGCATTGGTGGGCTACTACATGTTTAATAACTGACTAACATGGATATTAGCTGACATTTTATTTACATGAGTCAACATGCCCGAACTTGACTGTTTATCAGCTGTGCTTGTTTGCTCTCAGGTAATAATTTTCAGGTGGTAGGAGAAAAATTTCTAGTGGTACAAGTCAACAGGTCAGTAAAACAATCTTAGATTTGTAGCATGAGATTTCTGTTGTGTAAATACTCCTACCATGAAGTCACAAAAAGCTAAGCATGGGCACAGGTTTATCTAGTATGTTTACCATGGAGACCAATAGATACAAGGAGTCTTGAAGACAGGTAAAAGTGTGTTATTATAATTAGGAAGTGATGAGTTTGGTGTATTTGTCACCTTTTTTTGTGGCATTGAGATTGAACCTAGGACCTTGCACATGCTAAGCAAGTGCTATACATACACGCATGGCCCAGCCCTATGTTTTTTTTTTATTTTAAAGAGAATATAAAAAACAATAACAACAACAACAAAGACAAAAACAAAATACACAAACAATAAAAACGAAACAGGAATTGCAAACCAAACGATAAGGATTAACAGTGGTTGTTATATTACATATTGTTATCTTCAGTGAAGTTGTTCAGATTACCAGATGTAAGAATGCAAGATTGATCAAAAATTAAAGAGAATAAAAAGTAAAAATATTATAAATGATATAAGATGGTAGGTGTAGCTTCTCTAAACAAGATGGTAGGAATTCAATATTGCTTGTTATATTGCATGTTGTTGTCTTCAAATTAGGTGTTCAAGTTACCAGATCTAAGCATGCAAAATGGCTCAAGGAAAAACAATTTAAGCATTAAGTGTTCCTTTCTGTAAACAGACATCAGCAGTGAGTGTGGAGATTCCTCACAAGACTAGGATTCGAGGTCCCACTTAACCCAGCTATTCCCCTTCTGGGTATTTTTGCAGAAAAACTGAAACCATCACACTACAGTGGTCTGTGTGAACCATGTTTATAGCAGCACAAATTGTCATAGCTAAGTCTTGGAAACAACCCAAATGCCCATCAACTAAGGAATGGATAAAAAGGATGTGGTCTTTTTATACAATGGAGTATTATTGAGCTATAAAAAAGATAAACTTGTGGCTTTTATAGGCAGATGGACGCAACTGGAGACCATATCATAAGTGACATAAATCAGACCCGCATGTGTGAACATCATATTGCCTCCCTAGTATAAGAAACTGAAAGAGTAAATAAAACCCAAAGGTACAATAGATACTGTGAAAGGGAAGGAAACTGCTCAAAGGGAAGGAACCACTGGGATGAGAGGAAGGAGAGAAGAAAGAAGGAGAGGAAAGAAGGAAGGGAATACATATGTATAAATGCATTCAGAAGGGTAACCGGGGTCATTGTACAGCCCTACATTTTAAAATAATTTATTATTTTTAAAATTTTAATCCTTTTAGCATTTAATTTATTTTTTTACATTACATTTTATTGGTCCAGTTTACAGATACATCACAATCACATTTATCGTAGAGAATTTGTACCTGTACATGGTAGAACTTGTTTTTTTCCCTACCCTCCCTTCAACCCCTGCACCCTTCCGCATTTACAAAGCTTTGTTTCTATTTTTTCTCTTTCTGAAAAACTTTTCCCTCTGCCCCTCCCCTTTTACTTGTTCCCCTCCCCATTTGAACATTTTCTATTTCAAAATACATTTTGGTCCTTATTGACACTTTGGGTATGTCACACCAGAGAAACAGTGTGGTGTTTACACGTGTGCTCAGTTTAATTCACTTAAGAGTGTGTACTCAAGGTACATCCATTTTCCTAGAAATGTCTACAGCGTGTCCTTCTTTACGGCAGAGTAGCACTGCATTATACACAAAAACCACATCTTCTTTATCGATTCCTCAGTTGACGGACACTTGAGTTGTTTCCAAGATTTGGGTATTACAAACTGTACCGCTATAAACATGGATGTGCATCTGTCACTGTGGTGTGATGCTTTGAATTCTTTTGGGAAGATACCCAGGAGGGGAATGTTTGTGTTAAATGGAACCTTTAGTCTCAGTTTTTGAGAACTCTCCACATTGAATTCCGCAGTGGTTGCACCAGTCCACACTCCCACTAACAGAGCTGAAGGGTTCCTTTCCCCCACAGCCTTGCCAGCATTTGTTATTGGTTGATTTCTTGCTGATAGCTTTTCTCATCTTTCCCCGATGAGATAGAATCTCGATGTTGTTATAATTTGCATCTCTCGAATGACCAGTGATGCTGAACACTTTTTCATATATTTATTTGCTATTTGTATTTTTTCATTTGAGAAGTGTGTATTCATCTCAGATGCCTGTTTTTGGTTGGGGGTCTTTAAATGTGGGATGTCTGATTTTTTTGAGTTCTTTATATGTTCTCAATGGTAATCCTTTGTCTGAGGAACAGCTGGCAAACATTTTTTCCCACATTATGGGTTTCTTCTTCACTCTGTTGGTGGTTTCTTTTGATGCTCAAAAGCTTTTTAATAATATGAGATCCAAATTGTTAATTCTTTGTGATAGTGCCTGTGCGATCAGAGTTTTATTCAAAAGGTCTTTACCTACACCAATGTCTTCAGGAGTTTTACACATTCTATCTTCCAGCAGATGTAATGTTTCTGTTTTAATATTTAGATCTTTGATCCATTTCAAATTTAGTTTAGTGCATGGTGAAAGATACAGGTCTAGTTTTAATCTTTGTCATGTGCAGAGCCAGTTTTTCCAGCACCATTTATTAAAGAGGCTATCTTTCTCGCAGTCTATGTGTTGGGCACCTTTGTCAAAGATAAGGTGGCAGGGTATGTCTGGAGTTGTTTCTGCATCTTCCAATCTTTTTTATTGATTTTCAGGTCTGTTTTTTTTGGTTTTTTTTCCAGTTCCACTCTGTTTTTATCACAATAGCTTTATAGTATAATTTCAAGTCAGGGATTGTGATGCCCTCTTGTTGTCCAGAATTGCCTTTGCTATACTAGCTTTCTTTTGGTTCCAAATGAATTTTAGGATTGTTTTCTCTAATTCTGTGAGATACACTGTTGGAATTTTGTTTGGAATTGCATTTAATCTATGTAACAGTTTGGGAAATATGAACATTTTCAGTATATTGGTTGTTCCTACCCCAAAATGAGGAATATCTTTCCATTTCCTGGTATCTACTTCAATCTCTTTTTTGAGTACTATAGCTTTTGATGTAGAGCTCATTTATATCTTTCATTAGATTGATTGTTGGGTGTTTCATTTTTGGGGATGCTATTATGAAAGGTATTGTTTGCCTAATTTCTCTCTCAGTCAGTTTATTATTTGTGTACAGGAAGTCTATTGATTTTTGAATTTTGAATTTGTATCCACTACACTACTGAATTTGTTTATTAAATCTAGAACTCTTTTGTTGAACTTTTTGGGGTGTTCTGTGTAGAGTATCATGTCATCTGCAATAATGATAATTTAATTTTTCCTTTCCTATCCTTATTTTACTTCTCTCTTGTTTAATTGCTTTTGCTAGTGTTTCCATAATTATATTGAATAGTAGTGGACGTCCTTGTCTTGTTCCTAGTTTTAGAGCGAAAGCTTTCAGTGTTTGACCATTTAGTATGATGTTGGCTGTTTGCTTGTCATAAATAGCTTTCATCAGATTGAGATAAATACTGTCTATTCCAATTTTTGTAGGATTTTATCATGAATGGGGGCTGGACTTTGTCAGAAACTTTTTCTGAATTTATTGAGATGATCATATGATTTTTGTCCTTGGCTCTGTTATATGGGGTATTACCCTTTTGATTTATGTAGCTGAGCCATCCCTGCATCTCTGGGGTGAGTCCTGCTTGGTCATAGTGTAGTCTTCCTGATAATTTGCTGCATTCTATTTGCCAGTACCTGACTGAGGATTTTTGCATCTGTATTCTTTAAAGAGATTGGCCTGTGGTTCGCTTTTTTTCAGTTGGATCCTTCTCTGGGTTTGGTATCAGGTAATGCGTGCTTGCAGGAATGATTTTGAGAGTATTGCTTCCCTTTTAATTTCATTAAAGCGTTTGAGGAGTAGTGGCATTAAATCTTCTCTAAAGTTCTTGTAGAATTCAGCAGTGAATCCATCAGGACCTGGACTATTTTTGTTGATAGTTTTAAACAGTTACTTCTTCAATTCCTTTGACTGATACTGGGTTATTTATAATGTTTATATCTTCTAGTTTCAGCTTTGGCAATTCATATGTATCTAGAGTTCTCTCTGTTTCTTCTGAGTTTTCATCTTGTTAGAGTATAGGTTCTCAAAGTAGGTATCAGCGATCTGGCCTTCTGCAGGATCTCCTGTGATTTTGCCCTTTTCATTCCTAATTACATGGATTTGAGTATTTCCCTTTTTTTGGATAAAGTTGATAAAGGTTTGTCTTAGTTACTTTTCTTTTTGCTGAGAGAAAGCAGCCAACACCCAAAGTTAAAGGGGGAAAAGATTGTTTAGCTCACAGTTTACAGGGGTTTCAGTTCATAACTAGGTGGCTCCAAGGCAGGGTGGCACATGGCAGAGAGGCAACAGTTACTGGCAGTGGGAGACAGCAAGGCAACAAAGGAGCAAGCAAGAGGGGAAGACAAGCCTCCTTCTGCCCCTTTTATCTTACCCAGACTGCGGGGGTCAGGGGCTGCCAGTCCAGTCAGTGGACTGATCCAGCACTCATGCACCCTTGATTCCAGCACCTTAAACCTGTCACTGAGCTGTGAGTCAGTCGTAACCTGGATTCAGCTAGTTCCAGCCTCGAAGTGCAAGAGGACTGAGGGGACATCTAGATACAACCCCCAGCAGAGCTGTCCGTTTTATTCACTCTTTCAATGAAAAAACTCTTCAATTTACTGACTCTTTGTGTGGTTTTCTTAGTCTCACGTACAGTGATTTCTGCTCTGATCTTTATCATTTCCATCCTCATATGTGCTTTGGTTTTTAGCATTTAATTAATTTTTTTACATTACATTTTATTGGTCCATTTTACAGATACGTCACAATCACATTTATCACATTTATAAGTTGTTTTTTTTAGAAGCTGGCGTTTCAATAGTAGGTTATTTATTTGCGCTCACTCTGTTTATCTGATGTGGAAATACACTGCTATAAATTTCCCTCATAGGACTGCTTTCATTGCGTCCCATAAATTCCAGTGTGTTATATTGGTATGATCGTAGAAACTGTCTCGTTTCTTCTTTAATTTCATGTGCGATCCATTGGTTATTCAGGAGGGTGTTATTTAATTTCCATGTATTTAAGTGATGTCTTTTGACTTTTTCAACTTTTTGCACTATGATCTGATAACATGCATGGGGTGATTTCAGTTCTGTTTCTTTTACTTGAGCATGTTTCATGAGCTGGTATGTGAACTATTTTGGAGAAAGTCACATGATTTGAAAGTCACATGCTATGAAGAAATGTGTATTCTGTTGTCAGGTAGAACATCCTGTAGTTATCTATGCAATCCATCTGTTCAAAGGTTTGGTTCATCTCTGATATTTTTTTGTGGAGATATTTTGGACAGGGTGTTACTGAGTTCCATTACAATTTTTTGACTGTTTTATCTGGTTTTTCATATCCATTCTTGTTTGTTTATATTGTTGGGAATCCCAGTATTTGGCGCATATGAATTTTGATTGTTATCTCTTCCTCTGGGGTTGTTCCCTTAACAAGTGTATAGTGACCGTTTTTGTCTCTTCTGATCATTGTTGGCTTGAAACCCACATTGTCTGCACATAGAACAGCTTCCCCTGCTCTCCTCTGGGCTCCTATCACATGAAATACTGATTTCATTCATTGATTTTCACTCTATGAACTTCTTTTTGAGTTAAATGTGTTTCTAGCATGCAATGTATCGTTGGATCTTTCTTCTTTCTCTTGTTTCTTTTATTTCACGAGGGGGTGGAGCAGAGTCTCACTGCGTAGTACACTTTGAACTCTTGAACTCACTGTGTAGCCCAGACCAGCCTTCAACTCCTGGGAATCCTCTTGCCTCAGCCTCCAGAGTGTGGAGATTATAGGCAAGTGTCACCATGCCCTGCTAACATCTTGTTTCTTGATCCATTCTGCCAGTCTTCTTTTTTTTTTTTTTTTTGACTGGTGAATTGAGACTGTGATGGTTGATTGGTTGTGTTAATTTGAGTAAGAGAAGTTTAACTAAATAAGCTCAGAATTGCACACCCTCAGGGGCTTGTTGCCTGGAAGGTGTAAAGGGAAACCAAGGAGCACAGATCTGCCTCTGTATCTTTGAAGGAGCCCCAGTCTCCACCCTCACCTTGCATGTCATCTCTGGATTCCAACGGAGACCTTTCAGTTTCCAGCACATACCTTTCTCCAGCATGGGCTGTTCAGGCTTCTCTCACAGACCCGCGCGCCTCCTGATATAGACTCATAGGGGGCACGGCAGTAGCGCACCTGCTTGTATACCCTACACTGAGGACAGGGTCTTCTTCTCTTGGGGTGGTCACCCTCTCCCACCAAGTGTGCAGCATCAGAGGGAAGCACATGGAGTGGTGAGGGAGGAAGGCGACACCGGCATAGTGATCAGGTCAACTGCATCCACCTTGCCAATCGGGAGGGGGGAACAGATACTGCAGGTAGATTGCTCTCATCTGTATGCGATTATCTTGTGAGGTCTATAGTTTTGTGGTCGTGTCCAATTCAAGGCACGGCTCAGCTGTCGCTGGTAGACAAAGGAAGCAGTCAGAGGCCAGCTCCATGCTGGACACTCCCAGCAAGCCTGGGTAGGATTAGGGCGAGGTGCTGGACAAGGCCAGCAAGCTTGCAGCAGGATTAAGGCAGGGCACCAAGTCTGCTACTTTCAGATCCACAGCAGAGCACCTGGTTCTGGCTTAGGTCCTGTGTTGGGGGGTCCTGGGTTCTTCATCCTACAACACTCTGGGTGTCTCCTGCCGGCCTAACTGTGGCTCCCCAAACCTGGACGTTTCCCATGGTCATCTGTTGGCCAGTCATCATGGAATTTCAACACTGGGGTCCCAGAGACTAAGCCAAGCCATGGATGCTCTGAGTCCCAGGTTCAGGTGGCCCTTCCCTAACATGGTATCTGGCCAAGCACCTTCTCCGGGGGATGTGGCAGTAGCTAGGACTGGGGTCACTCACCAGCTGTTGTAGTGCACACCGTGCCCTGCTCTGATCCCTGGGTGCGTTTCTCCCTAGAGGCCCCTTGATTTACCCCTGACACTCAGCAGACTAGATCCTCCCCTCTCGCCACAGCCAGGAGCTGGACAGGAAGTGCAGTTTGGGGCTTCCTGTCTCTGCCTTGAGGCCTGCTCTTCACTACTCTGTGGGCTCCAGTTTGCCTTTCAAAGCCATGGTACATGTCTGTTGTAACCAGCAACACAGGCTACTACTTGGCACTGACAGCCAACAGTTTCCTTGTGTGTAGCCTCCATGTATTGTTGGGGCCAAACCAAGCATAAGTTAGCTTATTTTAGGGTTAAGGTTTTTTGTCCCCTTCCTCCTTGCCTGCCTTCTCTTCTTCTTCCTCTCCCTTCTCTTCTCTCCCCCTCTACCCTGTCTCCTCATTCTTTTTGGATAATTGCTGTCCAGCTGCATCCAGGGAGGCTGAGAACCCATGGATGGAGAGTCACTGGTGTTGAAGGAGAAGCATGGTCCTGGAATTACATCGTGAAGCCAGGAGGAGAGAATCTGGAGGAGTTTGTTGAGTATGCATTGTAGTCAGGATTTGCAGGCCAGTAGATTAAATACAGGACACATAATTTATGATTATTTTATAATATTCCCCTAAAAAGTCAAATGCAGAAGAGTGCAAGAGAGCTGTGCATGCACTAGAGACCCAAAGAAGCCCGCTGAAGACCTAGAGCCCATGGCAATGTCCGGCAGGAGTCCAGCTGGGTGCCCAGCACCCACGACAGTGCCTGATGTGAGTCATATTCAGGGATCTGCACTGGGAAGGACCAAAGGCCCATGGTGGAAGCTAGAAAGTGTGCACCAGCGGGATGAAGATCTGTGCCACCGGGTTGGAGGATCTGAGCTGGAGCCGGGAAGCGATGCTCAAGGTAAAGACAAGAGCTCCCTGGAGAAGAGCCGCAGCCAGCCAGGGTGACAGTGAGGACTGGGGCTCCGCCTACAATGAGAACAGCTGAGTTCACATCACAAAAGCCAGCGCAACAAGCTTCTCCAGGAGAATCAACAGCACGCCATCTTCCCCTCCACTTCCCCTTTTCTGCTGTTGGCAACGGTCCTCAGGTGGGCCCTCCACACCCAGAACCACCCCGATTCAGTTTAGCTGGGTGTTACAAATTGCCGTTAGTGAATCCAGCACAGGTGTACTCTCTCACATGGTGGGGTGAGGGCTGAGACCCTGCTTTGCTGCACTTCTCTCTCTACGTACGACGTGGTTGTACTGGTTCAATAAGCTCTTCAAAAACCAAACCAAAACAAACAGAAAAAAACCCCAAAATGTGCGGAATGTTTATAGCTTCCTTACATTTAGAGAATGCAGTCTACCCACTTGGGACACAAGGCTGACTTGTATACATGGGCTGAGTGGGATCGCAGGACAGGAAGTGATTCCAAGTGGCCACAAGGAAAGTTTCAAATGCTACACATGTGTGCTCATTATCACCATTCACATGATGCTTTCAAGGCTTTACAAACAATATCTGCAAGGCAGTCACCACATACTGTCCAGCCTCACACTACTCTGTTTTTTTTTTTGGGTGGTGGTACTGGGGATCGAACTTAGGACCCTGCGCTTGCTAGGCAGGCGCGTATTCCACTGAGCTATATCCCCAGCCCCTCACTCTACTCTGTTGTCCGGAAAAATCAGACCTACACAGACAAAAATGAATGCTATTCCCCTGTTGCCTGCTTTACCTGCCATTACAAAATAGCCATCAAGTAAGCAAGTAGTGAGGTGTGGCCTTGCGCGGGACTCTGGCCATCACCATGGTAGTGATCAGCTGTATGTCAGTGTACTGAATACGAGGCCTTGGTATGAAGTTTATTAGTTAAAATGAATAACTAACCATGTGCGCCCCTCAGAGCTCCAACCAGATATGGATCCGCCGTCCCTGCTCCAGAAGTTACACTTGGAAAGAAACACTCATCCGTCTTTTCATTCTCTCTCTCTTTCTTTCCTACTGTTGGTACTGGGAATTGAAGTTAGGGCCACGCGCTTGCCAGGCAGGCGCCATTCCACTGAGCTACATCATCGCCCCTTCATAGTTCTTAAGGAAAATGACTTTGAAATTTTCTAGAAAGTCTCAGTCCTACCTAATTAAAGAGAAATGAGGACAGAGTCAAAGCAGGAAAGAAGATCTTCCTAAAATTCACAGCTCTCTAAGTGTAAATCCCCAGCACAGCATCTTCAGAGAAAATGGCTCCTTACACGGAAAAGACCCCTCAGCACTGTGCCCATCCCATGCAGAACATCAATGCACATGTTGCTTTAATGGTGAAGGTGTCTCCTGTGCCTCAGATCGCCAAGCTTTCCTGGTTTTGCTATTTCTAAGTAGCACACTGAACCTGCTAGACTGTGTGTGATGCGATCCCAGCACTCTGGGCAGCTGAGGCAAGAAGATCACAAGGTGGAGCCCGACCTGACCGATGATGTGACTTAGGGAGATGCTTTGTGTGTATCTGAAAAGATGAAGTCCGAGGCTATAGCTGTAGTTCATTGTGGAGACAAAGGGAAGAAGGTCGAGTAATGCAAAAGTGAGAAGATAATAGGTAGGTGTTGCTGTTGATAGATAAAACATTCCTAGATACTTTGGTAAAAGTCATAAAATAGGTAGGGTCTGGTTTAGTTAGAATGAAAAGAAGATGGGCCATGGGGAATGTGGGCTCTGGTCATGT